>CM046452.1:74329778-74354778 GCA_025506515.1 Flaveria trinervia
TTAGTCTTCTTGTATATACAGGGGTTGTAAGATTAGTCTATCTGGATATGATTTTGATATTGACATGTTATCTATTACACTCGGTAGCCTTGATGTCATTGTTGGCGTGGATTGGTTGTTTAAGAACCAAGCCGGAATCATTTGACGTGAGAAACTCGTCCGACTACCTTTATCTGATGGAAAGATACTCACCATGGAAGGCGACAAGAGTGGTGCAGCAGTTGGCATCATCTCATACATGAAAGCTCAGAAGTTTTTGAAGAAAGGACATTCGACGATTTTAGCCCTAGTCACCGAAAAGACTACTGAGGAGAAACGACTGGAAGACATCCCTGTAGTTAGAGATTTTCCTGAGGTATATCCCGAGGACCTACCTGGACTTCCTCCACACAAATAGGTAGAATTTCAGATTGAATTAGCACCCGAGCAGCTCCGATCGCTCGAGCGTCGTACCGTTTAGCACCAAACGAACTACAAGAGCTATCTAAGCAATTGTAGGAATTGCTGGACAAGGGATTTATACATCCTAGCTCTTCACCCTGGGGAGCTCCAGTGTTGTTCGTGAAGAAGAAAGATGGAACCTTCAGAATGTGTATTGATTACCGAGAGCTGAACAAGGTGACAATCAAGAATAGATATCCACTCCCGCACATTCATGATCTGTTTGACCAGTTGTAAGGATCAAGTTACTATTCCAAGATTGATCTTAGATCAGGTTACCATCAGCTTCGACTTCGGGAGGAAGACATCTTGAAGACAGCATTCTGGACTCGTTATGGGCACTATGAGTTCGCATTAATGCCTTTTGGATTGACCAATGCCCTAGAAGTTTTCATGGACCTCATGAACCGTGTTTGCAAACCTTATTTGGATAACTTTGTCATTGTCTTTATTGATGACATACTAATCTACTCTCAGAATAAGGAAGATCATGAGGAACATCTAAGAATCATTCTTGAATTGTTGAAGAATGAGCAATTGTATGCAAAGTTCTCAAAATGTGATTTCTGGATGCGAGAAGTGCAGTTTCTTGGTCACGTGGTGAACGAAAAGGGTATACATGTTGATCCTTCAAAGATTGAAGCCATCAAGGATTGGCCGGCACCGAAAACGCCTACTGAGGTGCGACAATTCCTTGGTTTGGCAGGCTATTACAGACGATTTATCAAGGGATTCTCAAGGTTAGCACAACCTCTAACTGCCCTAACTCACAAGGGAACCATCTATAAATAGGGCAGCCAAGAGGAATCAGCATTTTAGACACTTAAGGACAAACTCTACAGTGCGTCGATCCTAGCCTTACCGGAAGGAACGGATGACTTAGTTGTTTATTGTGATGCATCCATCTAGGGTTTGGGATGTGTGTTGATTCAACTGAACAATGTTATTGCTTATGCGTCTAGACAACTCAAGGTACATGAGAAGAATTACACAACTCATGATCTGGAACTAGGAGCTGTATTTTTTGCCTTGAAGATCTGGAGGCACTACTTATATGGAACCAAGTGCACGATCTATACAGATCACAAGAGCCTCCAACACATATATGACCAAAAATATTTGAATATGCGGCAACGACGATGGCTAGAACTGCTCAATGACTATGATTGTGCCATCAAGTATCATCCAGGTAAAGCTAATGTTGTAGCCGACACCCTCAGCCGAAAGGAAACCTCAACCTTGTCGAGTACGCGCATTGCAAATGACCATTCACTCTGATCTGCCAGTGCAAATCAAGGCTGCCCAGTTAGAGGCCTTGAAAGTTGAGAATCTAAAAGCAGAATCCATGCGAGGTATGGAGAAACAATTAGAGACCAAGAATGATGGAATTCGTTATTTCATGGAATGGATATGGATGTGTGCCATTGTTTGCTTTCTGAGATTTGAAGGTATTAGTGTGTGTATGCTTGTAGATATATATAGTATGTGTCTTGGATGTATGTTATTGCAAGGTGGTTATGGATGCATGTATGTATGTTGAGTGGAGAGGCATGTTCTTTCTGTTATTATATGAAGAAACATGGGTTGACTGGATTGTCTTTGCATGAATGGCAGGGTGGGTTTTGGTGGTGATGTCGAATGGAATCTTGCAAGGGTACAATCGAGTTGTTGAAATTACATAAATAGGGTATTATTAATATAAAGGTCTATGTATGATATATGTGTGTACTTGAGTATATTTAAAATTTTATTACGTGTGCTCTAGTTTGTGGGTGTTTCATTTGGTGATAGTAGTTATGCATGAGTGTTGGTGTTGCTTATAAAATGGGTATAAATGATTTGTCTATATTATGGCTACATGTTGTACGTTGTATAAAAATTGTGTTAATGTATGAACATGACTGCAACGCAATTGACTGATGTGAATCCGAACCGAGAACACGAAATCGTACGACCAAATTATTAGTATTTAATATTAATTATATATTAAATAAAATTCAAGTTAATCGGAGACCCAAATCTTTTGTGATACATTATTTTGTTGTTGTGCATTCAAGGTGAGTTCTCAGCCCCGCTTACCTATTTTCTTTGGGGTGAATATAAAACATGTGTTCTAAACAAATTTTCAATTGATCGATATTACTGTAATATCACTTGTTTACTAGTGTGACACCATGCTTAAGTCCTCACTTTCGAACCGTTAATATATGTACTTTAGCGAGGTAATCATGAGTAGATCTACTGGGTTTGACAAACCCCACCCGGGCTAGTCACGCTAGCACAACGTTCGTCAAACGGGTGTTTAATTGACCTAATTTCTGTTGTTGTGATCGGTGTTCACAGCCGAGGCATTCTTTACGTTTTCGGCGTCAGTTGCGAACTTCATACACTTAGTAACTTGTTGAGTAGACTAGTTATCTACTGATATTATTTTGTTTACTGTATCAGTTTACTATTATGTTCTGTTTATTAAAACCTACGAACTCACCAACCTTGTGTTGACACTTTAGCATGTTTCTTTCAGGTTCTTAAACGAGCACAACTAGGATCATCATAGCATTCATCATTCATTTGGGTTAACAAAGACATTTGCATTTTTCTACACATTATTCGTATATGGTTTTGCGCATGTTTGCGCCGTTTAAATTACGTATTATTTCGCTTCCGCATTTACTTTATGTTTTCATATTAAATTCTGGAATTTGGGAAACTTTATTTTAAACCTGAAATTATGTTTTAGTACTTGTCGCGTCGTTTGGTGTAACTAATGGCTAAGATCCTGATATGTCACGCGCCTGATGGTATTACCCCGTTTGTGGAAATTGAGGGTGTGACATGTGGAAGTCTATTGAACATATATTCATTGATAGCAAGTCTTCTCTTGCTTTTTATCTCGGAAACAAGTTTGCAAATACCAAGTTGATGCACCAAGTCATTTTCAAAGACGAAACCTATTGCCAAGAACTCACGAACCTCTCGAGTCAGTTAATGAATGTTGATGCATCGGCATATAATCAATGTATGATCTTGTAACTAATTATCAAAGTACTCATGCATCAATATGATAGGATGCTACTCTGCTTTAATAGTCCACGCCACTCCTAGATTTATGTATTGCAAGACCTAAATTTTATTCAAAATAAACAAGAAAGGAAATCAAAGCCCCTCTAGAATAGCACTACATGTAGCTGCCAAACAATAGCCCTCCATCGAGCCACCCCCGACTTCAAAGCCTTCGGGGTGGTAGCGTACATTCTGATCAAATTATTGAGGTAGAGGTAGGGTGGTTGTGACCATGGTTGGGTACACGGACCTGATCGTGGTTCGATGTATCTCCCACATAGCCTTATGTCGCCTCCTAACATTCCACTACCACTAACATCAAACAACACTTCAATTTACACCATGACACTCAATCCAGATCAACCTGGTATCTTGACTCTAGCACAAAAAAATTATGTCTAACATGATAGGTGTTAGACCAACTTAGAAAAATTTTTACATGCTTGTATTTGTTTTATTCTTAGAGGTTGTAATGTGTAATTTCATCATGTATATATTTCCATGCATCCCTCTTTATTGGGCATGCACTTCACCTTCTATCATGGTATCAGCCTAACTGATCCTCTCCCTCTCCTTTACTTCCACCTCTTCCATCTTCCACCTAACCATCTTCCTCCTTCCTCTTGGCTCTTTCAACCTTCCCCATGGCTGCTTCCTCTTCCAATCCCATCGATGGCACCAACTTGTCCATGAACACTATTTTTCACATGTTTACCATTAAGTTATCCCCCTCCAATTATCTTCTGTGGCGAAATCAGATGCTGCCCATCTTATCATTCCAAAACCTCTTATCTCATGTGGATGGCTCTACCCTGCCCCCTATCACCGAAGTTACCCAAGACGACAAACTTGTCCCTAACCCTCACTATACCTGATGGCTTGCCGATGATCAAAAGACTATTCTCATCCTTCATGCCTCATTATCTGAAGAAGCCGTGGCTGAAATTCTTGGGCTTCCTACCGCCCGTTAAATATGGATTACTCTTGAGATCGCCTACAACAATACGTCTATCGATCGGGTTCAAAACCTTTGCGATCAACTCCGCCAAACCCTCAAAGGATCGTCCACTGTTGCTGAATATGGTTGGAAATTTAAGCACATATGTGATCAACTTTCTGCGATTGGCCAACCGGTTGATGATGCTGATAAACTACACTGGTTCCTGTGTGGTCTTGGTTCACCCTTTGAAACTTTTTCCACTGACATACGTACTACCAAGCCGCCACCTATGTTTCGTGATCTTCTTGTTCAGGCGGAGTGTCACGAATTGTTCCTCTGGTCGCTACATGGCAACCCGTCTCCAACTGTTGCTTTCAATGCCCACTCTTCTCAGTCACCCTCGTCCTCCTCTCGTGGTCGTGGGGGCTGGTCTTCTCGTGGTAGTTTTTTGGGCGGTCGTGGTCGGGGAAGGCGCCTTCCGCACTGTCAACTTTGTCGCAAGGATGGCCATTATGCCAACGCTTGTCCCAATCTTGTCACCTTTGCCAACCGCCCTCCTGTCGTGGTCGGTGACTTAGCTAAAGCCTTTCATGCACAGTGTGGTGTTAACCCATCTGCCCTCGACTGGTATGTAGACTCCGGTGCCACCGATCACATGACTTCCTCCCCCAAAACCGTTACTAAAGCTTCTGCATATTTGGGTGATGCCAAGGTCACGTTTGGGAACGGTAAGTCTCTCCCCGTTTCCCATATTGGTCAAACTTACATTTCTAATCTTAATCTCCAAGATATTTTGGTGGTGCCTAATCTCTCCAAAAACCTACTTTTGATTAGTAAATTAACTAAAGACGGTCACTTGGATGTCTTATTTTCCAACACTCATTTTTATATACAGGATCGCTCAACGAGGCAAGTTCTAGCTCAAGGCCGATGTGAAGATGGCCTTTACGTATTGAAGTCGGGACCTCAAGCTTATCTACCGCTAGTTCTCTGTTAAAGGCATCATTTGAATTATGGCACCTACGTTTGGGACATGTGTCTTTTGACACTATTTTGTTTTTAAATAAATTGGGGTGTTTATCTGTTACTTCTATTCTTCCAAAACTTGTTATTTGCTCATCATGTGAATTAGCTAAAGGTCATCGCTCCTCGTTTGTTCTCAATGAAAAGCGGACAAGTGCTCCGCTTGATTTGGTTCATTGTGACCTATGGGGACCATCCCCGATTGTATCTCATGGACATTACTGATACTACGTCATTTTTTTCGACGATTATTCTTGATTCACTTGGTTTTATCCTCTAAAAAGAAAAACAGACTTTAATATAGTTTTACCCACTTTCATGGCTTTTGTTCAAAATCAATTTTCATGCAAAATAAAAGAGTTCCAAAGTGACGGCGGAACTGAATTCACCAATCACCGTGTGAAAAGCTTATTTGATATGAATGGTACCTTTCATCGTATCTCTTGCCCATATACGCCTCAGCAAAATGGTCGGGCCGAAAGAAAACATCGACATGTTGTTGAAACTGGTCTATCCATGTTGTTTAATGGTAATGTTCCACCTCCTTATTGGGTTGAAGCATTTAGTACTGCTGTCTACATTATCAATCGCTTACCCACTAAAGTCTTGCATAATAGTCCCCATTTGAAGTTTTATTTGACCGCGAACCGGTGTACAATAATTTCTGTGCCTTTGCCTGCCGGGTGTATCCTTATCTCAGGGACTATTCTAAACATAAACTATCACCAAGAAGTCTTCCATGTGTTTTCTTGGGATACTCCTCTCAATTCAAAGGATACAAGTGTCTTGACCCGGCAACTTCTTGCATATATATTACCCGGCATGCTCGGTTCAATGAACAAGAGTTTCCGTTCAAGAATGGCTCCTCCACCAACGACCCACACTTCTATCAATAGGTAACATCTCAACTTATGTCAATAATAACATATCAAAACATATTATCATTGAAAACAGTTTCCGTATACCTATTCACGGTATGGGTAACAAAATCCTTTAGCACCTTTTCCACCCTTACAATGTAAATGTATTTTACATGCTCCTATACTTATTATAAATTTATTATCCATTCATTATATTACAAATAACAATATGATTTATGTAGATATTGATCCCTTTACCTTTCTTGTGAATGATTACCAGACGTAGATTCCAATCATCCGATATGACAACACCGAAGATCTTCATCCACTCTCATCTCCTTCTACTCAAAGTCACTGCTCCTTTTACATTTTGGCACCATCATTTGGGTCACCTAGGGTCCTCTTTATCACATGTTTATAAACATAATTTTACTTTTGTTAGCGAGTATTTTTTATAAATATCTTTGTCAATCTTGTCCCTTTGGTAAACATATCATTCTATTGATTTATGATTTATAATACACTGTCATTACCATTTGATATATTACATATTAATTTATGGACCTCACAGATTAATAGCTCAACAGGCCATCACTATTACATTTTTTTCTAGACGATTAAAACAATTATTTACGGGTGCTTCCTTCAACCAATAAATCACAAGTTTTACCATGCTTCATAATTTCAAAAATATCATCTCTACCTGATTCGAACGTCAGATTAAATGTTTCCAATGCCACGGTAGCACCAAAATCAATGATAACAAGACCATCGATGTGATGAGTGGTAATGATCAAACCAATAAACAACCAACGACATAAGACAAATACATACAATAGAAATCAATGATAAGAACAGAACAAGACCATCGATGTGATGAGTGGTAATGATCAAAATTCTAGGCAGTCGGATTTCATCAATGGTCATTAAAACTCTAAGAATGCAAGAATGTTAACGAACACAAAAACAATCAAGGAGATCCATGATTGAGAAGACAAAAAGTAAGCTCGATAATTTATCTCTCTTTCTCTTCTTTTGTTCCATATTAGAATATAAAAATATAAATTAAATCAAATTTGAAAAATATATAAACCGCATATTAACATGTTTTTTATATTGAATTTCTTTTCAACAAACGGTCATTTTAAGTTACAATGACAAAGGACTATATGTTCAGTCAATAATGACTATGTTTAAAGTTTAAAACAATTATGGATGTGTTTGACTAGCTATCATTATTGTGAATCAACTAGCTTAGTAACCCCGTGAATTACACGGGTTGAATAAATAAAATATTAAATAAAATTAAAATTATTAGTTATAAAATAATAGAATAAAACATGACAAGATTAAAATTATGCATGAGTAACAACTATTAGTAATAAATAATAATATAAAAATTTATTTCATTATTTGTTTTTATCAAAGATAAATTAAATAATTTGTTTTAAAATAACATTTTAAAATTTTCTATTTTTAAAAATTTTCTTACTATAACTCCTTATTTTAATTATTTTTGTTTAATAAAAATTTTACTTTAAAAAACAAATTTTGAAATATTACATAAAAGTAGTTTTATTTTTTTTAAATCATTTTATAAAAATCTATCTCTATAGAAATAGCATTAATAAAAAATTATCTTTCTTATTTTTATTAA
This sequence comes from Flaveria trinervia, assembly GCA_025506515.1. Lineage (NCBI taxonomy): Eukaryota > Viridiplantae > Streptophyta > Magnoliopsida > Asterales > Asteraceae > Flaveria > Flaveria trinervia. The sequence goes on from CM046452.1 coordinate 74,337,763, forward strand.
AAAACTAATTATAATTATAATGTAAAAATAAATAGGTAATATTATTAGTAATTAATATGATTATTTAATAGAAGAGAGAAGCAGAAAAAATTTAATGAGAATGAATATGGTGATGATAAGTGTCACTCATTTACTTTTTATTAGAGTAGTAAGATAAGATAAGATTTTAATTATTTTTGTTTAATAAAAATTTTACTTTAAAAAATAAATTTTGAAATATTACATATAAGTAGTTTTATTTTTTTTGAAAAAAATCATTTTATAAAAATCTATCTCTATAGAAATAGCATTAATAAAAAATTATCTTTCTTATTTTTATTAAAAAACTAATTATAATGTAAAAATAAATAAATAATATTATTAGTAATTAATATGATTATATAATAGGAGAGAGAAGCAGGAAAAATTTGATGAGAATGAATATGGTGATAACAAATGTCACTCATTTACTCTTTTATTAAAGTAGTAAGATAAGATTTTGATTCTCTTCGATTAAATTTGCTTGTATTTGAACAATTTTTATTATCCTACCAAGTTTGTTTATGTTTCATCAATGCTCGACTAATTCTGATTGTAGTTCGTTAAAACTGACAACGGTCTGATCAAATATGCTATAATCAATTTTTTATATTCTTTTATGAAATTCATTGTCGCTTATAGAAAGTTATAAATTCTACTTTTATTTAATCCGTCACTAGCTAATACCGTAATGGATTTAAATTTGTCGCTAATTTTGCAACGAATTTGGATTTTAGTGAAGCTTCACGAATCAATATATTTCTTCACATCCACACCATACAAGGGAAATTTATCGAAAGAAAACAATGGTGTTGACTTTTAAACTTTTTTAAAGTCTAACCACAACGCTTAAATATATTTTAAAACTTAAACGCCAAGTAATAAAGCCTCTTTGAAACTTTGTCTAAAAATCTTAGGTTTAGATTATTGGTTGCTCATAATTAAGGCTTGTTTAAGGTATTAAAACAAAGATAATCATAATTCAATATTTTATTAAGAATCATTTGCGTCTAAGTGAAATCATATCGGCAAAGTGAAGAACCCACCCAAATGCCAAATGCCTTCTAGGGTAGCATAATAATATGTGTCTGGGTCCTTTTGGCAAAGTTCTCATGTTCAAATCAAGATTTCACTAGTTTCTTTTTTTTTGGTATTTAATCCTATTGAACGCAACATGTACAGTATAATCTGGATTTTACAGTCATAAGAAACGAATGCAAATATTGTCTATGGATTGCTACATTTTAACGTACAATGCAAAACAATTTGTATTATCAAATTACTTTCCATTAATCTTTATGTTGCTTATTGTGGGTTGACAGAAACATGAAGGTAGTTGACAACGTCCAACTTAAGCCACACAAAAACCAAAAAATGTGTACAAAGCTCACAACGTGCCGAAATATAGAAGTATAGGTGCAATAAATCATATAGGACGAAAAGTAATGTGATATAATAAAGATGATGATAAATGTTATCAAATTAAAAACTTATAGCTCTAAAGTATCAAGGTGTTGAAGAATTATCCATAAGCATTTAAGTTTTATTTTAACTAAGCTTATAATCTATAATCTATATCTATAACCTATAATAAAAGAAGGTTTTTGTAAAACATGTGTCATCATTCTAGCATATCATATAACACATGTTATCATTTTAGCATATCAAAAAAATCATTTTATCGTCCCTCTTTCATAATAAATACGAAAATTATAGTAACAATTAATTTGATTTTCCTTTTTAACTAAAATATGTTAAAACAAATATAATTTTTGTCTCTTTCATATTAAATGATAATTATTATAAATAAGTAAACTAAAATATTAAACATCTAAAATATAAATGTATTTATTTTAATAATTTTTTAATACATATTAAATATAGAGTAATTTATAATTCATTATGTGTTATAACTTTTAAATATTTATTATATTTTTATTTCCCAATGGATAATAACATCTACAAAATAAAATATTTATAAAACTAATGATTTTGATATGTTTTATTTATCTCACTCATATGATAAATGAACTCTAATCTAGTTTAAATAGATTAAAATATGTGTAAATTTGTTGTTTCAGAGTAAAAAAAATGTTATGAAAATCGGTTTTTTCCGGTTTTAAACCGTATTCTTTTTATCACCTCTGCCCATGGTCTTTGGCCCAATAGCATTGGGTCAGCTCACTCTACATTACGTGAACTTTCTTTATGAAATGGTAGCATTTACCGCTCGGCTTTCTGTATAATTTACACTTAGTGAAAATGCCCGCGGTTGCGAGATACGGCTGTTGTACATTTTTTAGGAATTTGATTTTACTTAGTATCGGTGCGGTGCGTTATGACCTAAATTAAAAAATCAAAATATAATTATTGAAAATATTGAATAAAAGAAAACAATTAAATATATTACAAACGTTTTTAAAACAACTATATCATCCCAACAAGATTAGTGAAAGCATAGGTGGTATTTGTGGTTAGAAATCACTTATTAAATAGATTTTAGGAGAGGTTTTGTTTTATTAATGTAGTTTAGAGATTTATAATCATTGGATGTAGTTTTCGATGGTAATTTGTATAGACCGGAGAAAGTTAATGGAGAAATTGTCATTATAGTTACTATTTTGATTGTTATTGAGCTATTAACAACCTGCAAATAAAAGAGGAAAATGAATTAGTGCTCAATCACAATTAATGAATCTATATGTAAAATTATCATTCTATCCTCCTTTCATTGTATGATAAAAAGATATAGATAAATATTAAAATTATTAATATGAAGATATATGTAAGTTATATACTTAAATATTTAAATAAAATAATACTTAACTTAAATAGTATTTAGTTATAAAAGTATAATTAGTAAATATAAGTTTAAACGAGCTTTTTTACCCGTCGCGTATTGTCGCGATACTTTACGTTGCGTGTTAATGTATAAACTACAATCGACCCGATTCGTTTTCGAACTACATGTACGCCAATATGTAGAGTGACTCGAATTTATACCGTTGAATGAAAACACATTATATTTGACCCAATTTTTTTCCAAACAAAACATATGTTGAAACGTATATATTTTACTCGTGTCCGAATTAAGTTTACGTCGAAACGTAAAGTAAAAAATATATTATATTTGATCTGACGCATTCCCAAACTAAACTTACGCCGAAACATTTATATTTGACTCAACTAGTATCTGAACAAAATTTACATCAAAACGTAGGCATTTGTCAAAACATAGTTAAGCTGAGTCACATCTGATTAGGTCCTAACGATGATGGACTTGAATTTATATCTTAATCTTGTAACTTTAAAAACTTAAGGGGGTCAAGTGATATTTTTTAAAGTTTTACAAAAAGTTTAGAGTAAAAGATGTCAAATAAAGAAATTTGAGGGGGTTTTTTTGGCCGGTGGCATTTGCCACCGACCTTTGTAAATAAGGGTATAGTAATGTCAGTTTATAGTATCGTAAATAAAATAAAATTTAATTAAGTAAATGAAATAACATCATATTATTAAATAATATATATTAATAATGTTTATTAAATACATGAAAAATACAAGGGCAAAAATATCAATGTATACAAATTTTAATTGATAAATTTATCATATTACTTTTAAAATGTCTTAAATTTTTAATCAATCCCTTATTCAACACATTTTAAATGTCATGCACTACTTTTTACGTGTTGCTTCAAAACTTGTATGCTTGACAAAATTATATATTTATCAAAAGAGATGTATTATATAGTAGTATATATAGTATATATATATATATATATATATATATTATATATATATATATAAGTATTTAAATAATTTAATACTTAATTTAAATAGTATTTAGTGATGAAAATATGATTAGTAACTATAATTAAAATGTCAAATTATATTATTATAAACAAAATAAAATTTAATGAAATGAATTAAATAATATCACATTATTAAATAATGTATTAATAATATGTATTAAATAATACAATAGTTAGAAGAAGCTAATTAAGTGGGGGCAAAAGTGAAATCATTACATAAAACATGTGTACTCTATGCTTAAAATGTTGTATATATCTTACAATTTAAATGAAATTATCATCTTATTCTTTTAAAACTTATTATATAGTAGTATAGATTAATTTTTGCGCTAATCATGGTGGTCTCATTGTGCTTTTTCATTATTCTTAAAACCAAACCGCTTGATTCGACTGCGTGATGGTGGTTATGTCGCTCTCGAACCAGACGATTGTTGGACCTAACTTTTAAGTTTTTTTTTAACTTTTGTTATATTTTTCTTTCAATGTCTCATTTACTCATTCATTTACTTCTTCACTCTATTCATTTATGCATTGGGCGATTGGACACTTGCGCAAGTAATTCAATTAGTTTAGAGGCATCATTATAGTTATGTCCCTACATCACTTTATTGAACGAACTTAGGCACACCTTTATAACTAGCTTAGACGCATATTTATAGTTAGCAACACTCCTACATTCAAAAACATCGTCTTTTATAAAAATATAACAACACAATACTTAGGTTGAAGATAAGTAAAAATCTTGATTTTCTGGTATTATTTAAAGAAAATAATAACATATTTGGAGATATATTTGAGCATAAAACCGATGTATATATACACATACATGTACTATGCATGAGACATGCTTTCTTATTCTGATTGGCATCATTCTCTACTATACAAAAATACGTTCACATGCATGCTTTCTAACGTTTATGGCCATGGGTCCGGTGACAAATATAAAAATGATTTTGTAAAATGCAACAATTATTATGTCGTTACCTATATATTTAAATTTTAAACCCATAACTCGAATGAATGTACTCATGTTCATATTGCATTAAAATATACTTATTCCTACTTTTTATAATATACAAAAAAATTTAAAAAACATATCCTTTCAAATTTTAGTATTATTTATAAAGATATTATTACAAACTTTTTACCTAAAACTAGTTGTTTCGATGATGATAGATTGACGCGTAATGTTCAACCCATACATGACCCATAATTTTATTCGTATAAAAACATGACTCTTAACTCATACACGTTTAAATTTGTGTAATTTAAAATAAACTTTTTAATCCGTTTATCTATATATGTCAAACATGTTGGTGGATTGGAGATTAAAAATCAAATATTAAACGTGTTACTCAGGTTCGGGCTATCATTTGTTTTATTAAACAAGTTGAAAGGTAACAAAATCCAAACAAAACCTATATTTAAAACAGACCGAATATGACAGCCCGAAATACGTTTTATTATATCATGTTTCATTTCGTGCAAAACATGTACTCCAACAAAACTAAAAACGTTTTAATAAAACTAACAATAATGAGATTTAAAGGGGCAAGCGTACCAGTTTCAACCACAACGTTGTGCCACGTGGGCTATGGAATCAAATGTATATACAAATTCTTGGTTAATACCCACCCACGCCATATGATTCTTTCTAGTACTTCGTGATCGATTGCTTCAAAAACAAATGATACCCTCTTTTGATTTTATAAATCATAACTCACAAGTTAAATAATATTATTTTTGTTCACTAGTAATAAATATTTTACTTTATTTTATGATTGTTTGTATATGTGAATATATGTGCTTGAAGTGTCGGTTCGATCGACTCAAATTATTATAAACTTGTAAAGAGAGATTTATTTGATACGAGTGTTTGATATAACAGTGAAAATGTCATGGTTATGAATCGAAATATAGTGAGAAGCTTCTTCTGCAACACCAAGCGGAACAACCTAAGCCAGGAATATGAACTATTATTTAGTTTTATTTGAATACTTAGTAAAATTTAAGGTTGTAAACGAACCTAGCGTTCAGCAAATGGTTTGCAACTGTTCGGCGAGAAGTTTGTTTATTTTCGTTTTTTAAATAGATAAACGAACAAAAACAAAAATAGATGAACGAACAAGAACAAAAAAATTGTTAAGTCAAATGAACAAACATGAACAGAAGCCATGTTCCGTTCATTTATGTTCGTGAACATTCCATAATATATACGTTTATGTTTGTTTGTATTTTGTTCATTTAAAGATTTTATATTTTATCCTTTATTTTACTGTTTATAATTTTTAAAAATATGAAATCCTAGTTATACCATATGTGTAAGCCAACATTCTTCAATTGACCATTTTCAACTTCAATTGATGCTAAACGTTTTCAAACTTCTAATTTTTTTTTATTTACATAAATGATAATTGTGTCAGGTATTTTGGATAACTATGTTAAGTTTGATAAATTTTTGTTTGTGTTTGTTTATGTCCATAAATATATATATATATATATATATATATATATTATATATATATATATATATATATATTATATATATATATATATATATATATATATATATTATATATATATATGTGTGTGTGTGTGTGTGTGTGTGTGTGTGTTTGTTTTTGTGTTCATCAAATCACTTTAAGAACTCGAATGTATACCCAAAATCATTTATAGAAAGAGACAATTAGACTAATAGCGATGAGCTATCCAATAGTGTCTGTACACTAGTCGGAGAGCGTCAAAAGCGAATTGCAACACTGAAACACGTTAACATTCACGTCAAGCCACTACCTCATTAATCATTAAACCCCTCGGTTTCCTACCCAAGATAATCCACCCAACTTCCTAGTCACATCTTTGACTCCGAGCTAGAGTCTTCCCGACTCCGGTCGACATTTCCATCACACCTCTTGACGAAGATGCGTCAAAAAGCTAGGGGTTACGCATCTGCCCCAAAACATGTGATCATACGGACTTATCCAGCACACAAAATTCCTATTGTGTATACTCTTGTGATAATTTTTGATATAACACCTCATCACACATTACATGTCCAAGATCAGACTTTGCCTCGTGACAAATCCATCTATTAAAACTTGGTTTTTTTTTCTTATCATATTATCAATACGCATCCTTTTTGTTTAGGTAAAAAACTACCAAAGTAATTAAGTGGATCTAATTAGTAAAGTGCGCTAGTGTGTTCTTTGGAATTTTAAGTAGAATAAGTATAAAATGAAGAAATAATAGTCAGGATATTGATAAAAACAAAAACGATAAAGCAATAAAGAACACAATGATTTACAAGGAAAAGCCCTCGATCTTAATAGATTGCTGGCAAAAAAACCTTAAGAGCAGACAATTGTCCACTGCCTTGTTGATTTTATTGATAATGAAATATGAATAGAGCTAATCTCTGATCGAATACTATGTGTTACAGTTACTGTTTGTGAGTGTGAGTGCTTATGTAAGCTGATAGCAATGAAAACGTCCAAGTGTCAATGCCTAATTCAATTAGATAGATCTCATTATTTAGTAGAAGAAAAATAGCAAATTCTCCAATATTCTCGGTAATATCTTGATATGCTTGGAAACTTCAGTTTACTACATCTATGACTATTGTGGACTCATTTTACCACGTGTAGCATCCACTTTTCAACTTCCCTTCCGAGTTTTAAGCATAGACTCGATCATTAACACGTTTTCTTGTCAATCATAGGCACAAGAAACAAATTTTAAGTGATAATTCAGAATATAATTCGGGATACGTAACCTATTGGATATTCTGATTTTCTAAATTAAGTTTGGAATACTAGTCAGGATTTTCACCCATAACACTTACCACTTAGACACATGCTTGACCCAACACCTTGCTTTACCTTAATATTCCCAATAATGCATAATATGATGGTTTAGAGTGTTACCACAATAAATCTAAGACGATCGAACGTCTTCAAATGGTCACAAATCCTTTACTAGGCGATTCAACACTACAATGGAGTTTCACATGTCACATTCTCGTATCTTTATATCCATAACACCTATATAGAAGATAAATGTAACTTACCTAGAGAAACTAGCCTCCAAACATCACCTATAAGCCAAATCAATGCCAATGAACACAAATACGAGCTTAGATCATCCACCCAAGTATTCCAAAAAGTTGAAATCGTAGAGAGAGAATGTGTGTGGCTCGAGTAGAGAGAGCACTGAGAGTGGGAGTGTGTAAACAGTGAAAAATCAATCTTGATATTTTAAACCTATAATGTCTGACCGGGTGCCTTGGTGGACCGCTAAGCCAAGCTTGGTGGTCCGCTACAGACTCAAGGTGACACATTCATATCTTTCAAATGAAATATTAGCATATAAGAATGAAATATTCCTGGGGGACCGTTATGGTCAACGCATGATGGTTCACAAGACCCCTGTGGACCGTGACCACCCAACTTGATAGTCTGCTATGAGGTCACTTTGCCTGACCTCAGATTCTTCACCATGGCTGGCTGTTAATCTGTTATGGCCAACCTATAGAACCAATAACGGTCCGCTACTAAAATCCTTAGGAAATTTACATTTTTAATCTTTCATGTCATGTTTCGACCAACTTATTTACGTGACAAATTATCCATGAGGCCGAGGGATCACATTATTCGTGACATGTATGCTCTATCCTAAATGGGGTGTGACACTCTTCAATGATTTCATGCATTAGAGGTTTGCTAGCTTCATAACGGGGGCTGGAAAGAAATCCGTAAAGATAAACACCTACAGATAAAGGTCGTGAGAGGTGATGAGACGTAGAGATGTTGTGTAGATGTGCATCATGTGCTTCCGTGTAGTCCGTCTGGCCAACTCTCACATAACTATATACTCTAAATAATATTATTAATAAAGGATTATACTATACCTACATCACCTTCAAATTTAAATACACCACTTACAAACTCAAATGCTCATTTGACAACAAACTCAAGTCGTCGTTAAAATTTAAGAGGTCGTGAGATTTTACATAACCTACACATCTTGGTTTCACCTTATGCTCAAACGAGCATTTAGCCTAAAAATAACAGTTTTACATGTTTTCAAAAGTCTATTCACATATCCTGTGAGGTTAGATTGAATGTGAGGAAACATTCTAAAAATCTGAAATGTCTTTTATCCACAAAAACTCCTTATACTATCCCTTGAAGGAAAACATCATCATTATATTCTTGTCGGACAATGCGTCAACGCTTATCTGACATGTTGTCGTAGCAGCCTCCATTTCTAACGTTCTTTATGTTAATTTTTTGAATAGTTGGGTACCATTATAGTAGGGTCGGAAGCCCGAACAAAAGGCTCGGACGCTTTTATAATATGGTCAACACCTATATAAAAAAAGCTAGACGCCTCAATAATAGGGTTGAACGTCTCTATAATAGGGTTGGGAGTGGGGCGAAAGTCCCGAGACCAAAATAACGGGGCACTACTCAATACATATATAACTTTCAGATGAAATACACACACGTTTTCACTTCTAAACGAAAAAACAAGGGGGGTTGCGGGCCCTCGAGCTCTGAGTATACTCCGCACTCGCGCAGATAGGATCGGGAACCTGTCATAGAACCAGTCTAGTTGTGTGTATTTGGACTGCTTTCAGTTGAACCACCCCATTACCGGTTGGATTAGTGAACTGCTTAAACCGAAACGGATGGTCGGACCGGATTTCAAAATCTTTTTGTGTCTTTTCAAAATCTTACTTTCTGAGTAATTTATTAATTTTTGATACATAATTTTAGTTATTTAAATATATTGTGTTAAAAATGCAAGTCACTTGAAACATATATCCCATTTTCACATTTTATTTTTGAGTTGACTACATATATATATAATATTAATATTAAAAATATTTCATATATTACGTAATCCGATTCATATACCCGTTAAACCAACTTTGATTGCCCTAAACAATCCGGTTCGGTTTTTAAAAAAGTATCAACGTGATAAAAAGAAATCTATAAAGATATCCGCGAGCCCGAATCTTTACAAAACCCACTACACCTCCATGTCAACAGTCTATAATCCTAATTCCTAACCTCCCCCAAAATATCTTCAGCTGGGGCCCACACACCTCACCTAAGACCACACAAAAACAATAGTTCTGCACCACGAGGTAACCCCTCCTTTTCTTTTCTCCATCGTCCGACACGTGGCACCATCTCTCACCCCCTTATTGACCACAAGTTTCGGCGGTGGAAATTTAAAATTTTATTCTTTTCCCTTGTCCAAAAGACAATTCTGCCCTTGTACTGCTCTCATATCTATTTCAATTATCTCACTTAATAAATAAATTATGTTAACTAGTATTCAATCCCACAATAGGATTGTATAGCATTAACGCTACATTATTGTTGGCGATTATCAACACCATACGCTTGTAAACAAAAGAACTAAAAGCGAACGAAAAATAGATGTAAAGTCGTTGAATCGTGTACGGGCATTACGACGTGTTAATGTGTGTAAATTAGAACAAAGAGTAAAATATGACGTGAGCGTTAAATAGAAAAAATAAATGTAAAAATATTAAACCCCTTATGCATGTTGCAGTATGTTAACTTGAAAAGTTTCGACCAAGACATAAAATGAAAATTTTGTAAATTTTTTTAAGGTAAATGATATTTAGGTTGAAAGTGAAAAGAAATGTTAGTGTTAAATATAAAAGATGAAAACTATAAAATAAAAGTATAAAAGTAAATAAAATAAAGTAACTTACAATCTACAAAACATAAGTTACAAACCACTAAACACAACTAAGTTGATAATTTGTATTATATAAATTTAAATTTTGTTTTTTAATATTTGACAAAAATAACAATTTTTTTAAAATGATTAAAAGTATCAAATTGCATTCAAAAGTTTCACAAGTTATTTTAATTTCAGTTCAAAAGTCTTATTATATCAAATCAAACTGAAACAAATAATTGAAACTTTTGAACTGAAATTAGAACAAATTACAAACTTTTGGAACAGATTAGAAACTTTGAACTTTTATCAAATTTAAGGGAACAAAATCATACATAACTATAAATAATTTATAATAACTATAAAGAAAAATCTTAAAACTGAAACCACATAGAAATTTGAGTGTTTTTTTTATTTATAAAAACTATAAATAAACAGACGTACACACGTAATATCCCAGTAGAGCCGTTATTAGGATACGAAAAGAGTGGATGAGTACAAATCTTTCATTAATTTTATAAGGTTGTGAGGCTACTACAAGTGAGACATTCGGCTTTGTAAAAGTTAGAGAAAAATATAAATAAATTTAATATATTTTTAAATAATGGATGGCTATTAGAAGAAAATGTTATTTAAAAGCCTTATGATCAATGCTATGTGATATATATACAAACGATGATACTTCTTTCAAATACAACATATAAATTTTAAAAGGTCTAAGTTATACAAACTTTTATTTATATTATTAAAACATCTTATTATCTCATATTTCTTTATGTACCTATATGTATATATAGAAAAATATAAATAGTGTATCATAACATACTTTTTTTAAAATTTCACAAAACATAATATTTTTATTAAATTCTTACCTAGTACAAAAAATGATTAATATTCATAGGACAGCATTGAATATAAAGAAGTGGTTGATTAATAAGTAATCCTATTAATATATAATTTATACTTTATTAAAGAACACTCAAAAAGTTTCTTTCGTTTATGAATAAAGTTATTTACGAGTCATTATTAGATGCCATCTGAAATACGCAACTGTCCTCAACATAGGTGGTTAAAGTGGTCTTTCACAGTCAAAAGGTAAGCATTTGTAACATTTTGCCCGTATAAAAAAGGAAAAATTATTTAGTCATTTGATCAATCTGATTTTGAGTAATAGCCTTTAATTAATGCAATTATCAAAATGGCAGACCAATCACGAGTGGTCAAGTGTCACAATATCTCCAACCAGCGATACAAAAGCATGATATATCGCCAAAATGAGCCAACCAGTGATACGTACACATGAAGTATCGTCGGCGTATCGCCCAAAAATTAAAAAAAATAATATAGCCTACTAGCGATGCATCATGGTTAGGTATCGCCGGCGTATCGCCAAAACAATAAATTTAAATTTTAAAATAAGGCCGACTATACGTATCGCCCGCCTTGTAATTAATTTCAGTTATTTTCACTTAATTATAAAAATAACACCTATTTTTTGATTTTCTTCTGTCTATTTACGTGAAATTCATTAAATAATACTCCATAGAATATTAGATTACCAAAACAAGAAGAAAAAAACGTCATACATAATATTACAATAAAATCATTACAACATGTTGAATAATAATACATATATTAATACAAGTATAAAAACTTTTCTATATGATCTTGTTTTAAAAATCATTACAACTTTTCTTCTTATACAAAAAATGCATATATTACAATAAAAGTGCATATATTTACTAGCCAATTACATATCATGAATTAAAAAAAAATCTCGTCATCTTTTGTTTTAAAAAATTTATATGATTTTGTTATAGTATATCTACATGTACTTATCTAATTATTATATTGAATGATAATGTTTATATAATTTTTATAAATCTTATGACTAATTATCAAATTGTGTTTTTACATGATAAGGCAGTTTATATTTTTATTATATATTAAGAAATTCAATAAATAATAATATATATTATTTTTATAAATTGAGAAAAGTAATTTTTTTAAATAAAAAACCGCCGGCGATACACACCTGGTTTCGTATCTCCGGAGTATCTTCGACCAAATGAAATTTAATTTTTTTTTCATCTGGCGATACGCAAATGGTTTCATATCGCTGCCGTATCTCCAGAAAAAAAATAATTTTTCAATTGCCACGTGGGCGATACTACATGCATTGGTATCGCCACATGGCCATATATTGGCTATTTTTACAACTTGTCAATGGTTATTACTCAAAACCATATTGGTCAAATGGCCAATGATAATCTTCCCTATAAAAAAATCATAATACACAAATTGCTAAACACCTATAACTAGTGTTCAAAAAAATTTCGTTGCCAATGTTATCGTCACCGTACGATAATAAATTCATGGAAAGCCACAAGACAAATAGAACGTGTTTGAAATTTGTATAATCACAAACACGTGTTTCACAAAATTTAATTGTTTAATTAAAATGCTAACAGAACGATAAGATACACTTTGATTAAATGACCTATGACCTATGACAGATTTTTATGTAAAACATTTTATGAATGATAGACGTCACAACATGAAACCATTTCAACTTTTGTCACAAACATGGAAAGGTCGGAGGGGTAGTTGGGGTTGGATGGTATCGTTATATAATAATTGTTTTCTGGTCTGGATAGGTCGGATCTGATCGGATCATAATCAAAATTCAAAATTTCTATTTTTAAAGTTTATAAATCATAATTTATAAATTTAAAATTGAAAATTTGAAGTTTGTACGTTTTCAAAGCCTAGTTCACATTCTCTAATCTCTACTCAAATAACCATCTAAACAATACAATTAACTATATAAAACATTAAAACACTCAAATACTCGATAAGTTTATCTTAGTGTGACTACCAGAAGTGGTGATCAAAAAAGCGACAACCAAAAGTGGCGGCGTAGTGATCTTAATTCAAAATTTTTAATTGGTTATGGGTCAAATATTGAGTTTAAAACTTAATTAGGGCTATGTCTAATATTGATTTTAAAACTTAAAAGATTAACATTTAGCAATTAAGGCAATTGGGGACGATTGCAAAATTTTACAAGAACGGTTAGAATTTTCATATATATGTCATTTAAAAAAAATTAGGATGGGCGGCTACCACCTCCCTAACACTTGGGTATGTCCATGATAACTATTATTAACTTAATCAAAATCAATATAGATATTAAATAATAAATACTGTAAAGCAAAGACTTTCTCTAGATCGAATGCGATCGGGAAATTCCATTCTATTTCTCTGATAATGAAAATTAAATAGCTAATTAAGAATGAAAGTGATATATTAATATGTTATGAAATAATACAAGAAATAATTGCAGCGTGGTTAAAAACTTGTATGAAATTTCAGCATATTTTATAAATAAAATAGCAAAAACTAATCTTTGCTTTCAAATAGTATTCATACAATGTTCTTTTATTAATAATTATGTTTTAATTTTAATAATTACATATAATGTTTTTTATTAAAAAATTTGCACACATATTGTTATTTATACTAACTTAAATCCAAAAGTACAATTAAATTAGTTATGTGTGCCCTTACACGAGGGGTATTTTTGTCAATTGTTTTCACACCTAACATATCAAAAAAAATTAAAAAAAATTATGAAAAAAGATTAAAAGATATCAGACTGTTGTATAAGTTGGTGAAACTAATCTTAATGTGTTTTTATTTGAGTAGTCGCCAAAAATTTACTGATAACAACCTACAATAACATTTATTAAATTAAAAAGTCGGAGTCACAAATCAACTACAATGACTAGAAATTAACAATAAACACCAAAAAATATCCATAAATACTTTATCAACTACTCATGCTTACAAATAATAAAAAATCAATAAGGAACACAAATTTAAAGATTATCTGTGATTTTTTATTTACTCATAGAATATTGCAAAAGCAAAAAAAATAAACTATGAGTTGGTTGTGTAATCACACAACAACAATAGCCGAAAATTTAAAGAGCAATGAATAATAAAAAGCGAATTGGGAATTTGAATCATACGGTAGTTTTTTGTTCAACTTTAAAGGGCTTTAATGTGTGTGAGATGTTGTAGGTGATGATGAAAACGACCGGTATTGGAGTATCAAAGAGAGGGGGAAGCCGGATTTAATGGTATTGAGCGTAAGAATAATGTGAGTCAGGTTCACCTACTTACCAAATGATCTAATATCTTTTAATTTTATTTTTTATATAAAATTATTAATTTTTTTCATTTATTTAATATTATGATGTGGAAAGAAAATAATGAAAATGCACGAGTTAATTGTACATTTAAATTAAAGAGTAAAATGTTATTTTCATCCCTGAAGTTTTATTGAATTTGTCATTTCAATCAAAAAACTTTTTTTTTGCCATTTCAGTCACTATGGTTTACCAAATGTTGTCTTTTCCATCCACTCTATTAACTCCGTTAAGTTATCCGTTAAATATGAGGGTATTTTAGTATTTTTAACACCTTAATTGTCAAATTAAAACAAAGTTAATCGATAAAATATTCAACTAAAATTAAAAGAAAAATATGAATCAACTATTAAATAATAGTTATTTAGTAATATTAAAAGCTAGTTGCTTTATATTTTTATTTTAGTTTTAATTGAATATTTTATTGATTAACTTTGTTTTAATTAGACAATTAGGGTGTTAAAAAGTCTAAAATACCCTCATATTTAATGGAGAACTTAACGGAGTTAGTGGAGTGGATGAAAATGACAACATTTGGTAAACTAAAGTGACTGAAATGGTAAAAAATAGTTTTTGAATTGAAATGACAAATTTAACAAAACATCAGAGATGAAATAACATTTTATTCTAAATTAAAGTTAGTGTAAACAACAATATGTGTACAACTGTTTTGAAATAAATGACATTGGATGTAATTATTAAAACTAAAGGGCATACTATGTATTTTTGTATATTAATAAATGGCATAATTTGTAATTTACTCTTCTTTTTGTAAATATTATATTTTTAAATTAAGTCAGTTAATGAAACATATAAAAATTCTAATACTATAGCGATTAGATAACTTTGCATTTTACTCAAGTTAAAGATTATAAACATGGTTATTATTCAGTGGAAATTATATAATCAACTCTTACTTTGAGTTACTTCGAGTTAATTGAATGTGTATTAACATCTATGTTTATCCATATACCATAGTAATTACTTCCTCCTATATATGTTGTTTGTTCGCTTGTTAAAAAAATATTAAAAATAATTAGGATTCATGTTGTTTTATTTAGATAAAATTATTATATAAAATAGAAAGCATAGACTCTACTACAATAAACTTTTCATAATTGTAGATCGGCCTCATATTTTTTTCTTTTTGTAATGTGAAACTTTCATTAGTTTAGGAGGTGAAGTTCTGATTTTTTTTACTTAGCCATAAAAGTTTATTGTCCTTAAAAATTGATACGATTTTTATAAATTTTAAATTTTAGCCATTAGGTTAGCATTAATGCTTTGGCTACAATAGTTTGTAAGGTTTTGATTTTGGTCACTTAAGTTTTTAAGTTTATATTTTGAGTACCTTAGTGTCAAAATATGGCTAAACTCTCACAGCGTAATCCAGGTAAATAACTTTCGTTTGTTCTTCTTTTTTAAAACGAAATGAGTGTCTGACTTTAGTTTTTTTGTCAACCTTTTGATATAATTAATTTATTTAAAGCGAAGTTATATAAAACTCAAGTATTGTAGGCTATATAGAGTGTGCTTACGATTGTAGTGTCGTGACGAACCAAATTGATTATAAACGAACATTTTTGTTGCTGGTATTAGTGTTATGAAAACATTTATTTGCATTTACTTTTACGTGTTGAGATAAATTAAACCGATAATGAACAAAACCAAGACACGTAACATAAGAAAAACAAACAAAGTTTCACCACGAATCACGACCGCAAAATCCTAGTTAAAACTACTTTGCATATTTAGAGAAATGAAGTAATTTAATCACTTTAGTCTTTAGATACATTTTTCAAAAGACGACAGTGGCATTTTCGTGAATTAAAGTCCAAACAAGGGCGTTTAGAAGAGGTCAAACAACTTGCCCCTTTTGCTCTTGCTATATAACATCCCATCCTTCTTCTTATCTTCCCCCTTCCTTCTCTTTTGTTTCCAATGCCTTTCACTGTAATTCTTTAGAGAGAGAAACTTCTAGAGAGAGAAACCTTCACAGATCTGAAGAAGTAAAAGAAGAAGAAGATGATGACGTCATGTGAGCTCTGCAAATCTCCGGCCACCGTCTACTGCAACTCCGACGAGGCCAGCTTATGCTGGACCTGCGACGCTAAAGTCCACTCTGCAAACTTCCTCGTTGCCAGACATCCAGAAGCCTCCTCTGCCGTGTTTGCCGCTCTCCGACGCCGTGGACGGCCTCCGGCCAAAAACTGACGCCGTCAGCGGTGTCGATTTGTCAGAAGTGTGTCGTTGAC
>CM046452.1:74359778-74372278 GCA_025506515.1 Flaveria trinervia
CTAGGTAGCCATGGTCTTAGGTATGTCTAGAATGATGATGAGCACCAAGCACGGGCAAATAATTAAGATAAAGAGATGTTTACTCGTATGTAACGCCAGGCTAAACCTCGGGGCATATTTGTGTAACATCCGGCCCATTTTCAAACTATAACCCAAACCCAAATCTATTTGAGTCATTTTGTGAATCAAATTTATTATTTAGTCATTTTATTTATTTTTGTGTACTAAATATAATAAATGTGTCACTCACTCAATTTAATTTAATTTAATAATTTATAAAATAATTTTTAAAAAATTTAAAGGTTATTAATCTCCATAAGATTTTAAAATATTAAACTATAATAGATAATCAAATTACAAAGTTTATGTGACATTTAAAAGGTCTATAAAGATTTTATGAAAATAATAAGTCGTTAAATTAAAATTAGTGTCTTAATAAATTTAGAATTTAGTTGTAATTATTCTTTTAATTATTTATTTTATTTAAGTTTAAATTTATTTCAGATTCCAATCATAACCCCCTTTTTAAAGACTTATAACTAACCATTAACACTTTTGATAACTCCCTCCTAACATTTACTATAAAAGCAAACTTTAGGTTTTACTTTTCATTTGTTCATTCTTTAAAAAATCTTACTAATAAATCTTTCTTTCATCCTTTGGTTTTGATAAATTTCAAAAATTTTCCTTTAGATAAAATTACAAACTTAGTCCCTATGGTTTGTTCAGATTGCATATTTGGTCCTCAAGTTATTAAATTGCAAACATAATCCATAATTTTCTGAACCTATTGCAAGATTGGCCCCTGACATTTACTCCTATTAATTTTGAGGTAAAGTAAAGAGCAACCTGGTCATTCTATATTTCTTTTTAATTTATATGTTTAATAATCTTTTTAAAATACCCCACTTCTCCATTAATCATCTTTTTAATATTACAAATTGTAACTTATTGTGACGTATGAATGAGTATTTTTGTCTTTTTACCTTTTTAAAAAATTATAAGTAGTTTTCAAAAGCAATCTTAAACATGCCCAAACTCTGATTCTTCGATCTAGATCCATTCTATTTTGAAACAAATTACATCCTACCCTACGACCTCTGTTTCATCATCTTGACCCATTCTATTCCGAAACAAATTCCATCATCTTTTGTAGTCTTTACTTCATCGATTTTGACCCATTCTGTTCCAAAACAAATTCCACAATGAGAACTCAGATTCAAGAATCAAAATGGTTCGACTACAAGAAAGCAAAAAGTTGTGATTGGATCAATGACAAGAAAGGCATACTCATTTTGATTACAGAAATACACATGGCATCAATGAGTTGTTTGATTTCTTTTTTAATTTTCAAGGAGAAGAAGCCATTGATGATCCAAAGAAAACAAGCACGAAATTGGTGGGAAGATGAAGGAGAAGACGAACCTGCTTATCCACCCCATAATTATATTCATGTTTGAGTATGAAGGGGCACACTATCATAGTTTAGCATAGAAAGTGAGCTTTTGAAACAAGATTCTTGATTTCATGTGATGATTTCAAGATTTTATTGTAAGATCTCAGTAATTTTATGTTTAATTTGCAGGCTAGAAGAGAGAATATTAGTGTAAAACAAGCTTCTTCAAAATCTTGTATCAATTTGTAATAAGGTGAGGATCAAAATTGATCCATTTTCACCTGCAAAACTAACTATAAATGTGGCCTTGATGATTGAAAAGAGAAGACACAGAGAAGTGATTGTTTATTTACTTTTTTGTAAGTCAAAGAATAATACTTTTACTATAACTCAATGAAGAGGTCGAAGGAGAGGATGAAGGTTGATGGAGAAATAAGATATTATTTAGAAACTAAAACATACAAAAATAAAGGAAAAACAAAATTACCAGATTGTCCTTACTTAACCCCTAAAAATTAGCAGGAGTTTAACTTTAGGGACCAATCTTGCCACGGGGTGGCAAAATATTGGACTACGTTTGCAATTTTAAAAATCTAGGGACCAAATATGCAATTTGATCCAACTACAAGGACTAAGTTTGCAAATTTATCTTTCTTTTACAAGTAATTTTAAGAAATTTCTAATATTAAGGGGTTGTTTGATAAATCTAACTCAGTAAGATCTGACTGAGTGAGAAGCTAACCCAGTCAAAAGTTTTGACTGAGTCTACATCTGACTGAAACTTGGCTGTTTGATTTATTATCTGACTGGCTCCGTTGAATGATAATAACTCCCTTTATAAATTATTTCACCCTTGTTTACAACCACCATCACCATAGCTACTAAACCATCAAGCATGCACTGCATCGGTTCTTTGTTTATGTTTATGGGTGACTTTTGGGCAAGCCTCGGGTGAACTCTCTAACCCCCTAACAGACTTCAAGCAATTCACAAACGTGCTCACTCATTCGCTCTTCACACTCTCTTAACTCCCTTCATCCTTTGCATACTGCAACTCTCTAACCCCCTAACATACTATACAACGCGCAAGAGGAGGGGATGGTCGCGCAGGAGGGCCGTCACGCAAGAGGGTCTAGTCGCGCATGAGGCTGGTCGTTCGGTGGTCGCGCTCGTTGGGTGGGTGGGGCGGTCGCCGTTGGTGGTTGGTCGGTGGTCGAGTAGGGAGGTCGTCGCGTAGGAGGGCCGTCGTGCAGGGGGGTTGGTCGTTTGATGGTAGCGCTCGTAGGGTATGTGGGGTAGTTGCCGTCGGTGGTTGGTCGGGTGGGTCGAGCAAGGAGGGATGGTCGCGCATGGGGCTGGGTTGTCTCCAAAGAGAATGGGTCAGCCTCTTTTAATTTCAGGTTTGGGTAAGCTCTTGGACCCGGTCAGCCAGACACAAAATGCATATCAAATAGGCTGACCCGCTGACTGTGTATTATGTATTTCTACATTGTTTCAATCATCTTAACATCCAATTGATCTCATGACTTTATGTTCTTACTTTTATTCTTTCTTCTACTAAAACTCTTTTAATTTAAATCATTATCATTTGATAATTAACCTTCTAACATTCAAAAACCTTATAACAATCACAAAAAATTCTAAATCAAGCTAATAATACGCTAACGTAAACAAAGAATCTAATTTGCACATGGACGGCTATGCCGTCGCATTCGGTTATTCCACAAGATTTTTTCTCTAAATGAAGGCTATGATGAAGTCTTGGAATATTTTTTTTATAAATCATATAAAGTCTAATATACCATATATCAATATATTAAACTTTTTCTAACCCGTTTCATGCTTTAACATTTTCAAAAGTGCACATAAGTGCTTTACTATAATTTTGACAGAATATAATCTGATTTCAACTAACCATAACTTGGTCATAACAAATTAAATTTGAGTAACACTGACTCTAATATTAAGTTCATTGTATTAACTTTTTAATGATAGCTTATACATTTTCAAACACAATCAGATGACTTAACAATAGCCTTCACAAAATAAGTGTGCATTTCAGCACCTCCTGTCTTATGTTGTTGTTTTGACCTATTTATGTGTATTTTCATAAAAACTTTTCTAAACAAAAGTTATCCGGGAGACTCTGAATAGCTAATTGTACTTTCTTATAATTTTGTGAAACCGTTTAATTTTTTAAAAACCTATTCAAACATGTACTAAACATTCTGTCTAGAATCTGAAAATTATGCGATAATCCTTTTTCAATCTAGCTTTTTCCTTTTGCAATCTATAAACGTCCTAACTTCTTGTAATGAATTCCAATCTCAAGTTAACTTTTTTATCCTTTAGGATATCACCCTTGACTCTTGAACATCCAAACTTTTTATAAACCCTACAACCATCATTATACAATGTGAGTATTCATTGCCTATTTTCATGTTTTATTATTTGGGGAAATCATGTGATACAATATTCAATCATCGTTATTTATTGTTATTCTATTTCACAATTCAATTCAAGACAACTATGTTATTACTTGCAATTATGTGTGCATAGCTGGATAAACTAGATGAGAACATAATAACTAATTCATGCAACCACGATAACAATGATAAATCTATTGGTTTGACAAACCCACCCCATTTGTTTAGTCACTTGGTGATTGGAACCGAAATCATTCATTCTATAAGGATTCGTCTATGGACCGAGTCAATTCAGTCATTAGGTTTGATTATGTTGGTTTGTCTTTTATGTTACACTATTACCTTATAAGTCTTGACATTGCAATGTGAATTGATTTTTTTTCAATAATTGAATCAATATATATATGTATTCAAACCTATGTTTACTCACAGGCTAATTCGTTAGCTGACTCGTTACTTTCTCACATGATTTTAGAAATGAAGATTAGTGGACTTCTAAAGACACACTTAGGATTTGAACTTAGTCAAAGTTAAATACAAATTTTATTATGTTATTAATTGATTGTAATGTATTAGTTTATTAGTATTATTCAATGAAAATAACATTTAATATTATTTCAAAGTATTTACTACCATGTGCTATAAGAAATTGATTCACATTCGTCCGCCTCGATGATTCTGCCGTCAGTTGGGGTGTGACAATTTGTGCTTAGTTGGATCCAAATAGGTAGGGAAACCACACTCTACGGTGAATACATAATTTGAAGTTGTAGCGAAGACTATGGATATGACTGGACTGGTTTGAGGCCATAACGTAGGTTGAGGATATGACTAGGGGATAATAATAGGCTAAGGCCATAACAGAGATATATGGATAGGACTGGGGCTAGTCTGAGGCCACATCGAAGACTCTGTTTAGTGGATTTGATGACGAGGAATTTGATCAGCCCATGTGCTTATAATCTACCTTCTCATTGTTATGTATATTAAGCCTAGAGTGACAACATATGTGGTTAAATTTGATGCTTGTTGCGGTGGCTTCGGTATAGATTTGATTTGTTGGTATTTACTTGCACACTTTGTCATATTGCTTAACTGTCTGAGAGTCATTGGGTATGTTTCACTAAAAGTTTGTTGTTGACCTGTTTTACCTTATGATGCCGGAGCAAAAAATGCTTAGAGGCAATAGCTAGGTCAAGCAGATTTAGTAGAAAAAGTTGAATTAAAATCTTCATGGAAAATATAGTGACTGTGTTTTACCAACCTTAGGCAACTTATATGTATTTATGTTATGATTGTAAATGCGATGGATGCATAGATAAAGTAAATTGTTAAGGTTTAAATTCAATCTAGTTTTTGTGGTATTGATTGTGTGTAATACTTCCAATACATTATGTTGTGTGATTGATACAACAGGTCGCGCCCGGGAATTGGGGTGTTGACAATTTTAATGTGCAAGTTACAAACAGTGCAAGTTACAAACAGTGCATCATTATTATCTCAAATATGCATTAAAAATGTTTAACAAAATTATTATCATTACTCAAGTATGTATTATAGAATGCTTAAATATAAATGAAGTAAATGATCTCTTTGACGAAGAACACGATGAAGTTAAAGTATCTTAGGGCTGTTTGATATCAGCTTACTTGGTCCGGTCAGAGCTGACTGCCGACTGGGCAAATGGTCACACTGTTTAATTTTCCTCCTCACTTTCTAACCGAATCCCTTGCTTTTAACCCACCGTTTCCCTTGCTTCTGAATGAGTCTAAATTTTAATACTTCTGACCGAGTCATTCCATACAAAAATTTTAAACATGGCCTTAGTATGACTTCATTCACCAACAAAAAAGGTCCATTAGAACTTAAACAAGCCTATAACCAATTAATACATCTATAACCAAACACATAACACCATGACCTCTCTACTAACTCCAAGAATGCCCATAAAAATTTGTTGGCTTTTAATAAAAACAGACTATTCCACACTAACAAGTGAATCAATAACCCGACCGAATCTAATCGCCCAAACTTTTGTAATAATCTTAAATTTTATTGTTTTAACAATATGTAACACCCCGAATTTCTATTTAAACGGAAGGAAAAGAAGAGTAAATAGAAAGAATAGAAATTATGCACAAGTGGAGGGGGATAAAGTGTACAAAGTACAAAACCTTATTACTTTAAGGTTTAAAGGGGGCATGGTTGCCCATTTAGTCTTCATCTTCTTCAATCAGCTGAAAAGAAGAAAGAAGAGAGAGAATCCCCGGTTCTAGAGAGAGAAAGTGGAAGAAGCAACTTCAAAGATAAGTCTTCTCTTATATGAGCTCGGTTTCAGCTGGGCTTCGAGTTCTTGACCGAAGTTCTGGTTGTTTAGTGTTTGTTTTCGGGATACAAGAGCTAAATCGAAGGTGGGTCTCGAACAGGAAGAGTGTAGCTCAAAGGCTGCTTAAGGTGAGTTTCTAGAACCCCCTCTTTTACTGATTTTCAACTGATTTGGGGCTATTATGCATACTAAGTAAACATTATGAAAGAAATCGTGGGTTTACAGCTTTATGTTCGAAATGATGTATGTATGTATGTTATAGTGATGATTATGGGTTAGTGATGATGTTTAGCATGCTTAGATGGCCTTAGTATGTTAGATCCGTGCTTGGGTATGATTGGAATGATAATCGGGTCTGATGAACATGAACAGTGGTCCATGCGCCCAAAGGTGGCTAATGCGCCTAAACAGTGGCCCATGCGCCTAAACAGTGGCCCATGCGCCCAGCATGAGAGGCCAGACGCCTAAGTGTTGGCCATGCGCCCAAGAGTGGGTCATGCGCCTAAACAGTGGCCCATGCGCCCAACATGTTGGCCATGCGTCTAAGTGTTGGCCAGGCGCCCAGAGGTGGTCCATGCGCCTAAACAGTGGCCCATGCGCCTAAGTGTTGGGCATGCACCCAAGTGTTGGCCATGCGCCTAAATAGTGCCCATGCGCCCAGGGGTTGAAACGACTAAGTGTTTGTGATGCGCCTGAACAGGTGCCATGCGCCTGCATAGTGGCAAAGCGCCTGAACAGGGCAGAAGCGCCCAAATAGTGCCCATGCACCGCCCAAACTGTTTTACACTTAGAATGTTATGCTCATGCGCCTGGAAGGTCACATGCGCCCAATTTGGACTTAAGGTTTTCTAAGTGGTTTTTAAGGGGTAAAATGGGGAGATAGGCCCGGTTATGATGTGATGGCTTATGTTTGATGTGTGTTATGCATGTATGATGTGCTTGTATTGGTGATGGTGTATGTTATGATTATGTATGTGTTCCTTATTGTATGTATGTAAGGCCCCGTTCCCGGGCACCTCACAACTGGTGGTTTATCGTACTTAAAACATTATAAAATGTCAATTACTAACTAAAAACACTCATTAATAACTAAAAACATGTCAATTACAACATCAGTTTTCATATCAAAATACATGACATGTCAAAATACGGATACCAGCCTCAAAATGCTCCCAGTAGCTTATGCATCCATGCCTGCAACTCCTCAGCATCAACATATACCTGCTAACTATCATGCATACAAAAGTCAGCGACGCTGAGTGAGTTCTAGTTTTAATAATAAAATACTTTACTTTCGTTAAAAACCGTTCTTTCAAAACATACTATACTTTACATCATTCGTGATCATACATCATACGTACATACAAATAATATCATTATTATCTTCCATTACGTTCATTAACTTTGTTCATTCAACGTATTACATTATCGTTCACTTCTCTTTCTAGATCCGGTCAGGCTTTACCCTCTTCGTGGCACTCAGCCACGATTACTGAGGTCGAATGACAAGGATTCCGTTCAATACATTATTACGATAATTCATTTACGTTCTTACATACGTTCGTTACATACATAGCACACGTTCGCACATTTCATATTTTTATTATCATTCATTTCTCATCTAGATCCTGTCAAGCTTTACCCTCCTCATGGCACTCAGCCATGATTACTGATGTCGAATGACAAGGATCCCGTTCGTTCATTATCGCACCTTCGCTTTATCGTACCCGAAGTACATATCGCACGGATCGCACACATAAGGAAGCCAGAATCGCACGCTATCTCATGGGTTAGCCAAGATCGCACGCTATAAAAACCACATGAGGCAACCAAAATCGCACGCTACCCTTATGTCGTCCATCGCACATATCGCCCAATCGCACCATCGAAGTGGTCACGAAGATCGACTCCCCCTGTGTGTGTGAGAACTCTTGGGGTTTAGCTAGAATCGCACGCCATCCCATGGGTTAGCCAAGATCGCACGCCATAAAACCACATGAGGCAGCCAAAATCGCACGCTACATAGCACACAGAAAATACCACATCGCACGTATCGGAGCAGTTACCAAAACTGAACTCCCACTGTGTCTATGTCTCCTTATGAGTAAGCCAAGATCGCACGCTATGATACACACACAGTTGAGCTAACGACTCTCAGTGAGTCGTGAACCTCCTTCCTTTCTTTTGCAAGCCATCCTTTCTCTCATTCATTCGTTTACGCTCGCATTCATTTATTACGTTCCTCTTTTCATTATCTTCCACTTTACGTTACATAATACATTTTCATTACATTCATGTTCAACGCAAAGCCAAGGGAAGACATACGTACATAATAAGGAACATATACATAAACATAAACATACACCATCACCACACAGGCAACACCATACATGCATAACACACATCAAACATAAGCCATCACATCATAACCAGGCTTATCTCTCCATATTACCCCTTACAATCCACTTAGAAAACCTCAAGTCCAAAGTAGGCGCATGGGTCCTTCCAGGCGCATGAGCATAAAAATTCGAAGTATAAAAAACAGTCTGGGCGCATGGGCACTATTTGGGCGTTTCTTCCCTGTTCAGGCGCATCACCAATCACTTAGTCGTTTCAAGCACTTGGGCGCATGGGCACTACTTAGGCGCATGGCCAATACTTAGCCGTTTCAAGCACTTGGGCGGATGGGCACTCCTTAGGCGCATGGCTAATACTTAGTCGTTTCAATCTCTGGGACGCATGGACACTATTTAGGCGCATGGTCCACATGTAGCCTTTTCTTCACTTGGGCGCATGGGCACTATTTAGGCACATGGCCAACCCTTGGGCGCATGGCCAACACTTAGACGCATGGGCCAACATGCTGGGCGCATGGGCCACTATTTAGGCGCATGACCCATCCTTGGGCGCATGGCCAACACTTAGTCGTCTGGCCACTCATGCTGGACGCATGGACAACTGTTTGGGCGCATGAACCACTGTTCATGTTCATCAGACATTCTGAAATCTTTTCTATGCTACCAATTTCACCTGATTATCAATCTAAGTATACTCAAACACAGATCTAACATACTAAGGCCATCTAAGCATGCTAAACATCGTCACTAACCCATAATCACACTATAACATGCATACATACATACAACATTCGTACATAAAGCTGTAAGTCCACGGCTTCTTTAAAAACGTTTACTTAGTATGCATAATAGCCCTAAATTAGTTGAAAATCCGTAAAAGAGGGGTTCTAGAAACTCACCTTTAGTAACTTTTGAGCAGCACTCTTCCCATTCGAGTCCCACCTTCGATTCAGCTCTTGAATCCCGAAAACAAACTCTAAACAACCGGAACTTCGGTCAAGAACTCGAAACCCAGCTGAAACCGAGCTTAAACAAGGGAAGACTTACCTTTTTCAGCTTCTTCTTCCTCTTTCTCTCTCTAGAACCGAGAGTCTCTTTCCCTCTTCTTCTTTTCAGCCGTGAGAAAGAAAATGGTAAAGGAAGAATGGGCACCCATGCCCTTAAATCCTTAAAATAATAAAAATGTACTTTGTACACTTTTTCACCTTCCACTTTTGCAAAATTTCTATTCTTTCCATTAATTTTTCTTTTCCTTTCGTTTAAACAGAAGATTCGGGGTGTTACAATGTATGTCTTCCCTTGGCTTTGCATTGAACGTTAATAAATGTAATGAAAGTATTATGTAACATAAAGTGGAAGATAATGAAAAGAGGAACATAATGATCGAATGCATGCATTAATAAAAAAAAGAAAGTATAGAAAGGCTTGCAAGAAACATGTACAGAGGTGCATAGCTCTAAATGCCTTAAGCTCTACCACGTGAGGTTCAGCAAATCCTAAAGTGTGCAAGCAAGGGTTCCAGTCTTTGTGACTGACCTTCAGTGTTGTTACCCATTTCGGTGGGGGTGTTACCCATTTCGGTGGGGGTGTTACCCATTTCGGTGGGGGTGTTACCCATTTCGGTAGGGGTGTTACCCATTTCGGTGGGGGTGTTACCCATTTCGATGGGGTGTTGTTACCCATAATGTTAGGGGTGAAATACATGATGGTTACCCGAGTTACGTATAACTTCGGGGGTGTGGCATAAAGCCAAGCATAGGTATGAGGTGAGCGACTTTGTGTTGCAACAGACTCAGATAGAGTTCAATCCCTGTGATTGACTCATATGGGATCTTTTTCACGTATCCTGGTGCTGTGTCAGTCTTCGGACATGAGTCGGGGGTTTGTGAGCAGGCCCCAGCACAACATCAGCTTTCGAGCATGAGTCGGGGATATTGCATGAGACAAGATTCGAGTAACAAAGAGTAATGAACGAAAGATAATGTATGGAAAGAACGAACGTATGAAAGAACATTAATGAATTATCGTAATAACGTACTGAACAGGATCCTTGTCATTCGACCTCAGTAACCGTGGCTGAGTGCCACGAATAGGGTAAAGTCTGACCGGATCTAGGAAGAGAAGTGAACGATAATGTAATACGATGAAAGAACGAAGTTAATGAACGTAATGGCGAAGATAATAATGATATTATATGTATGTACGTATGATGCATGATCACGAACGATTGTAAAGTATAGTATGATTTGAAATAAAGTAATGAACGGTTTTAACAAAGAAAAGTATGTTTTATTATAAAACTAGAACTCACTCAGCGTTCCTGACTTTTGTATGCATGATAGTTGACAGGTATATGTTGATGCTGAGGAGTTGCAGGCATGGATGCATAAGCTACTAGGAGCATTTTGAGGCTGGCATCCGTATTTTGACATGTCATTGTATTTTGAGATGAAAACAAATGTTGTAAATGAATGAAATGACATGTTTTTAGTTATTAATGAAAGTTTTAAATTCCGCTGCAAAAATATACGTACGTCTTAAAATGTTTTAAGTGCAATGATGACTTTGGGAACGGGGCCTTACACAATACCCAAGGTTAATTTGTTACATATATTTGTAAGAATACTAGGTTAGTACCCAGTTTATTACACGGGTTGAATAAATAAAATATTAAATAATTTTAAAAAAATTATGAATTATAAAACTATGCTTGAAGATAAAATATGATTATATTACTTACAAATAGTTAGTTGAAGTAAATAAACAATAGTATATTTTTTAAAACTTTTGTTTTATAAAAAATTGTGATTTTTAAACATTTTGTTTTAAGTAAACTGTTTTTTTATAAAGTTCATTGCTTTTTTATCTTAAAATGTGTTTTTAATTTAAAATAAATAAATTTTATACTTATTATATTATATATTTTTCAAATTGAAAATGGTATGAGTAATGTTATTAGTATTCAATATTAATTTTAATAATAGAAAGAAATGAGAAGTTAGTATGATGAGGCTTACGATTGCGTCACGTATTATCTTATTTTTTCTTATTATAGATAGATTGATAAACAAGCAGACATATAGATATATAAATAAATAGGCTCGAAACCCATTTATTAAACATATTATAATTAGTAATAAACATAATGATTTAAAGTATAATATTTTAATATAAAATGTTAATTTTATATACATAATAGTTCAAGAAAATAAAACAATTATATTTTTTAACTATCTTATTTAAATAGTTTTATTTTTAAACATTCTTATTAAGATTCTTGTATAAAAGAATTTATTTTTATGAAAATCATGTTTATTAAAGACAATGGTTTGTAATTATTCTGATTATTTTAATAAGATTATTTTTAGAAAAGTTTATATTTTTATATTTTTTAAAAGAAAGGACATATTTAAAATATTTTATTTCAAAAAAGGTTTAGTGCTTTTAGAAAGTTTGTTTTATTAGAATTTATAGATTATAGATTATATTAATGGAAAATCCTAAGTTTGCTTAATTAAAATAAACAAGGAACTTAATAGAACATAAAAAGAGTTGTAATAATAAAATAAATATTAAATATTAAAAGCATGTTTGATCTACAACCTTAGAAAATGTAGTGGGTGAGGTTAGAGATGATGGTCAACACACATTTAAAATCCGACGGATATATGGATGAGTGTTGATTTGGTTGATGCTTTACATATTTTTTTAATTAAAAATATCTGCCACCCAATATCATGAGGACTTCCAAACAATCAAGATATTTGTTAGTTTACATTTTAAAATTTTAGAAGATAGGCAACATATTTAGAATTGTGAAAACGATATTAAAATTTTAAGACCTTATATTATAATTATTATTTATGTGAAAACGATATTAAAATTTTAAAACCTATGTTATATTAAAAGTTTAAGATAATGGTTTACTTAGACGAATTAAACATATATGGAATCAATAGTAAATTGTTTGACAGATGCTTTGTTTAAATAGAATA
>CM046452.1:74374778-74575275 GCA_025506515.1 Flaveria trinervia
TTATATATATATATATATATATATATATATATATATAATATATATATATATATATATATATATGTAACACCCGGTTATTCTTTTAATATATACACATATATATGTAACACCCGTCTATTCTTTTAAAGTTATTAAAGAAGGAATAAAGTGAAGAAAAATAAAGAAACACCATTTTACCTAAGTTGAGGTGTAAAGTATCAAAAGGACAAAAAAGATTAAAAGTTGGTGATAAAGGTGACATGGCCACCCATCACTCTCTATTCACACTCAACTTCGGATATTTTTAGAGAGAGAAAGAAAGGAGAGCTGAAAACTTTCGGGTTTTTAAAGAGCAAGAGTAGGGAGTTGAATTCAAGGTAAGAATTCACGATTTTAAGATGTTCTTAGCTGGCCTTAGCCTCGGTTATATGCTTATGTGTGTTTTGTGTGTTCGGGTATGTATTTGGTGGGTTTCTAGGTGGTTGAACTCAATTGCAAACGGGGTTGGAAGAAGTCATACCTAAGAGGCTGCAAAGGTGAGTTCTAGAACCCCTTTTTTACTTGTTTTAAATTGCTTTGGGACTGGAAATGCATGTATGTATGTTTTTATAAAAGTTGGGTTTTATACCCATGTGTGTTTATGTGTATGTTTATGGGTGGGGTAGGAGTTTGGGCAATGTATGTGTTTGAGGATGTTATGATTATGTTTCTAAGGCTTAGAATGTAAGATTTAATCTTAGAACATGTTATATGATATTTGGGGACTGATTTATGATGTTTAGGAGGATTTAGATTTCTCTTGCACCTAAACAGTGACTCATGCGCCCAACTGAAAATAACTGCCTAAGTGTCCCTTGTGCCCAAAACCTCATGCGCCCAAATAGTACTCATGCGCCTAGAAATAGGTTGAAATTTTCTAAGTGTTCATGCGCCCAGGATTCCCATGCGCCTGCATAGTGCCCATGCGCCTAGAATTGCCCAGAAATGACTAAGTGTTGCCCATGCGCCCAATAGTGCCAATGCGCCCAATAGTGCCAATGCGCCTGAAGGTTCCTCATGCGCCTAAGTGTTCCCCACGTGTCTGAAAGGCCATGCGTCTGCATAGTGCTCATGCGCCTGTATAGTGCCCATGCGCCTAAAGACTTAGAGATATTTTCTGATTTTGGGGAAAAATGTATAAAGTAGGCTTTGACTTGGGAGGTTTATGGGGGCTAAGTAAGTTGACTTTTTTAAGTCATAGATGATGAGATGGGTGATGTATGATGTGATGTATGATTGATGCTTATGCATGATGATGTGTGATTGATGATGTTTGATGATTATGTACGATTGTATGATATGTTCCTTATTACGTATGATAACATGACTTTACATGGTGTGATTATAATGATGAGCGTAAAGTATTATCTTAATGAAGTGAAAGATTTAAGATAATAAAAGTGGAACATAATGAACGAATGAAAAGTCTTGCAAGCAAATGAAAGGAGGTTCAGAACTCAATGAGAGTTATTAGCTCAACTATGTGTTTATAGCATGCGATCTTGGCTAACCTTTAAGGGTTCACACACAGGGGGAGTTAGTTTATGTGGCTACTCCATACGTGCGATACGTGCGATATGTGTGATATGGGGTCCTTGTTGCTTAACCCTATATGATATAGCTTTGTGCTCAAGAGGAGGGTTAAGTACATGACCTAGAGAGAAGTGTAAGATAATAAAAGTACGAAAAGTGCAATAAATACGAAATGTGCAAAATGTACGAAACGAACAATGAAAGAATATAATCATTATTACCTTGATGTATGTATGATTTGTGATCACGTGCTATAGTAAAGAAAATATTTTAACGAATGGAAGGTAATATGATGTTTTGTAAAATAGAACTCACTCAGCAACGCTGACTTTTATGTGTTTCCAGTTGGCAGGTAAGGTTGCTAAGGATGGTACGGGGCGGCTACTTGGCTGTTTTTGGATGACATTCTTTTGTTTAATGTTTTTGCATTGTAATGCGAACAAACGATGTTTTGTAACGAATGTTGTATTAACTTGCAAAATTATTTATATCGAAATGAAAAAGTTATTTTAATGTTTCCGATGCAATATTTTATTCAAGTTTATGTAATTATATGTTTTATGCTTGATGATTAACCAGCTGTGAGCGTCCCAGGAACGGGGCCTTACAAGTTGGTATCAGAGCCAAAGTTTAAGTGAAATGGGTAAATTTTCAAAATAAACCTAAACTTAAACTAAAAATGGGACGGAAAAAGGAAGGGATGCTAGTCCGAGTAGCTGCGTGCCATCAGGTATTTTCTTAATGTTAACCGGCAATATGTGCGCATGTTATGAGGTTTATGTGTTTTTAGAAGATTTAGATACTGATGTAGTCAGGATAGGAAATGCTTGAGGGATGAAGAGTAACGTAAGTGACTAATCACAACTGGCCACTGTAATTAGGGACTTACTATACTTGACATAAACTGAGCTATTCCCTTGAACGACCGTGTTAGTGTTTGAATCTTATAGTGTGTTTAGAGGATGGCCTGCGGTAGATCATCGAAGGCTTCACGTGGTGGAGGTCATGGTGGACGTGGTGCTGAACCACGGGTTACGAGAGGAAGCCCTAGAGCCGAAAAGGTGGTTCATGAAGAACTTGAGACCCCTCATCCAGAGGGCGGAGATGAGAGTGCTAACTTAAGGGCCTTAGTGAAGGAGGCTGTTGTGGAGGTAGTGCATTAGGTCATGTAGACGAACTTACCATCTGTGGTGACTGAAGTGATTAAGGCTGTAAGAGAAAGAGAAAGAAGGGAGAGGAATAGGTCCTCGGGAGGACGGGAGCGACCAGAGACTGAGACGGTTCTCTTCGATGATTAGGAGGAGGAGGAGGAAGAGCTTGTGCAGGAGACGACACGAGGATGTAACTACGGGGCATTTCAAAGATGCAAGCCCCTACCTTTGATGGGAATGGCACTGCCACTGCTGGTCACCGGTGGGTGAGAGAGATGGAAGCCGTTCTTGATATCAGCGAGTGTCAGGAGGATCAGAAGGTGAAGTTTGCTGTCCACTCGTTTGTGGACTCGGCCTTATGTTGGTGGGACAATATTGTCCAAGCCGAGGGTAGTCGGGCGATAGGAAGAATGAGATGGCCAGAATTGAAGAAGCTGGTGATTAAGGAGTTCTGTCCTCACCGGGAGATGGACAAAGTGGAGGGGGAGTTCTTGCAACTGGAGGCCGGGACCAGGACACATCAACAATACACCACGAAGTTTAATGAGATGGCACGACTGGTGCTGGATGAGGTGACACCTCTATCCCGAAAGATTAAGAGGTACATCCAGGGCTTTCCGGAGGATATCCGTAGGCAAAAGATCGCCGCCCGACCCAGCACGTTTAGGTCGGCAGTTGATTTGGCAGGAAGGTTGTACGACGAGCGAGAGGTGGCGGTGGTTGAGGTGAACAAGAAGGGTGGTTGTGACTAAAACTGGAATGGGAAACAGTTCGGACGTGGTGGAGCCGCTCCAAACAATAAAGTGGCGCAGGTGGGTGACCGGCGTGTGGTCATATCTGGTGCAGTGTCAATAAATATGGTAAATGCGGGAAGGAGCATTCAGGGGAATGCAAATGGGGGTCAAACATCTGCTTCAAGTGTGGAAAGCTTGGTCATACGGCAAGAGATTGTGGGGTTATAAGGTGTTATAATTATGGAGAAAACGGCCACCTAAGCAGGGATTGCAAGAAGCCAAGGGCTGAAAGTTCGAGAGCAAAGAAGGCTGGAGGAGAAGAGCATAGGGTGAGTGCCAGAGCGTTCACGATGACGCAGGAGGAAGCTAGGATGGACCCCGATGTTGTGTCAGGTATGTTTCTAGTAAACCAAACTCTTGCATCTGTGTTATTTGATTTCGGTGCTAGTAGGAGTTTTATTTCTGCTACCTTTTGTGCTAAGTTGCCCATTAGAAGTAGAAGTATAGATAAGCCCTTTGATGTAGAAACTGCCATAGGTAAGTCCACCAGAATCTCAAAGATGATAGAAGGTTGTGACATAGAATTAAAAGGTCACAAGTTTCCTATTA
The DNA here is from genome assembly GCA_025506515.1 of Flaveria trinervia. Lineage (NCBI taxonomy): Eukaryota > Viridiplantae > Streptophyta > Magnoliopsida > Asterales > Asteraceae > Flaveria > Flaveria trinervia. Next base: position 74,378,824 of record CM046452.1, read on the forward strand.
GACCCTTTATGATGACCTTGGGCAGGTTCAATGTAGTTCTAGGAATAGATTGGTTGGCGGACTACGAGGCAAACATTGTGTGTCGCAAGAAGATGGTTCGATTGACAGCACCTGACGGGAATACGGTGATGGTTTATGGTGATCGAGTCACCACGATCCTGAAAGTGATTTCGATGGCGGTGGCGGGAAAGTGCATGAGGCGTGGATGTAGTGCCTACTTGGCCTACATGAAGGATGTTGATACGCTAACACCACGACTGACCGACGTACCGGTGGTGTTTGACTTTCCAGACGTGTTTCCCGAAGATTTACCAGGAGTTCCACCTGACCGCGAGATTGAGTTTCAGATTGACTTGATACTGGGTGCCCAACTTGTAGCTAAGGCACCATATCAGTTGGCTCCGACCGAGATGAAGGAACCGATGGAGCAATTGCTAGAGTTACTTGATAAGGGGTTCATTAGACCGAGTATCTCACCTTGGGGTGCTCCGGTCTTATTCGTGAAGAATAAAGACGATAGTATGAGGACGTGTATAGACTACCGTGAGCTGAATAAGCTGACAGTGAAGAATCGGTACCCCTTACCAAGGATTGATGACCTGTTTGATCAGCTCAGGGTGCCAGCTAATTTTCAAGGATAGACCTTCGATCTAGTTACCATTAGTTGAAGGTTAAGGAGCAGGATATTCCTAAAACAGCTTTTTACACGCGTTATGGATACTACGAGTTTCTCGTTATGTCTTTTGGTTTGACCAATGCGCCAGCTGCCTTTATGGACTTAATGAATCGAGTGTGTCCGTCGATGTTAGATAAATCAGTGATTGTGTTTATTGATGATATCCTGATTTATTCAAAGAGTGAGAATGAGCATGCCGGTCACATTTGAGAGGTGTTGGAGACGTTGGAAGGGAGAAATTGTATGCCAAGTTCTCCAAGTGCGCATTCTGGCTACATAAGGTTCAGTTCTTAGGTCATGTAGTGAATCCCGAGGGGATTATGGTGGACCGACAAAGGTGGAGGCAGTGATGCAATGGAAGTCTCCAAAGACGCCATCCGAGATTCGTAGTTTCTTGGGTTTGGCGGGCTATTACAGAAGATTCATTCAAGACTTCTCTAAGATAGCTTCTCTGTTGACTAAGTTGACCCGTAAGGATGTAAAGTTTATATGGGGTCAAGCTCAAGAGAAGGCGTTCGCGGAGTTAAAGGCAAGGTTAACTCAATCTCCTGTCTTGTCATTACCCGATGGAAGCGAAGATTTGGTGGTTTACTCAAATGCTTCCTACTCATGGTTGGGATGTGTGTTGATTCAAAGAGGAAAGGTTATAGCCTATGCATCCCGACAGTTGAAAGTTCATGAGATTAATTATCCTACTCATGACTTGGAGCTAGCAGCTGTGGTCTTCGCGTTAAAGATATAGACGCACTACTTATACGGGACGAAGTGCAACATATTCACTGACCACAATAGCTTGGAGTACTTCTTCAAGCAAAAATATTTGAACATGAGGCAAAGGAGATGGTTGGAGCTTATAAAATATTATGATTGCAAGATCCATTACCATCCGGGCAAAGCCAACGTGGTGGCGGATGCCCTTAGCTTAAAGGAAAGACCCGAGCCGATTTGGGTGAAGGCATGTTAGTTGGTTATGATCTCTGATGTCATGACTCAGGTCAAAGAGTTTCAAGATAAGGCATTGAAAGAAGATAATCTTAACTCTGAAAGAATGAGAGGCTTGGTTGCGGAATTGGGTGAAAACACACTCGATGTTAGGACCCGATTTGGGCGGATGTGGATTCCACGTTTTGGGGATCTACGTGTGAGGATTATGGATAAAGCTCATAAAACTTGATACTCTATTCATCCTGGTGCTACAAAGATGTATCAAGACATGAAGAAGATTATTGGTGGTTGGGTATGAAGCGCAACGTTGTGGAGTACGTGAGTAAGTGCCTTACTTGCTTGCAAGTGAAGGCAGAGCATCAGAAGCCGTATGGAAAGATCCAACCTTTGGATATACCGGAGTGGAAGTGGGAGCATATCACCATGGACTTTATAACGAAATTACCGCGTACCGCGCGAGGGTATGATGCCATATGGGTGATAGTTGATCGTTTGACAAAGAGTGCTCACTTGACCGATTCGTGAGACATATTCATCCGAGAGGTTGGCAGATTTGTTCATTAAAGAGATTGTAACTCGTCATGGTGTGCCGGTGTCTATTGTGTCTAATCGTGACACCCAGTTTACATCTAAGTTTTGGATGAAACTCCACGATGCGATGGGGACAAGGTTATATATTAGGACGGCTTATCATCCCCAGATAGATGGTCAGTTAGAAAGGACCATTCAGACATTGGAAGATATGCTTCGGGCATGTGTTATTGATTTTGGAGGAAGTCGGGATGACCACTTACCATTAGCTGTGTTCTTATATAACAATAATTATCATGCCAGCAATGGTATGCCCCCTTATGAGATGCTATACGGTAGGAGATATAGAACACCTACTTGTTGGGGTGATATTGGCCATAAAGAGTTAGGGAGCGTTGAGGTGGTCAAGGCTACTACTGAGAAGCTGGAAAGGATCGAAGCCTTTATGAAGGCAGCTAAAGATAGGCAAAAGTCGTAGGCTGATAAACGACGTAGACCGATTGAGTTCCAGGTGGGTGATATAGTTATATTGAAGGTCTTACCTTAGAAGGTATCATCCGATTAAGAAAACGGGGCAAGTTGAGCCCAAGGTACGTAGGGCCTTTACGAATCATTGCTCGAGTAGGAGAGGTGGCCTATAGACTAGAGTTATTAGATGAGTTAAGTGGAATTCACTCGACATTCCATGTATCTCATCTGAGAAAGTGTTTAGCAGACGAGGATATGATTGTACCACTGGAGGATATCGAGGTAGATGAATGGCTCAATTATGTGGAGCAACCAGTGGTGATCATTGATCGAAAGGAGAAGAGGTTAAGGAATAAAATGGTTCCTCTTGTGCGTGTACAGTGGAAGCACAAGAAGGGATCTGAGTCTACGTGGGAGACTGAAGAGGAAATGACACAACATTACCCACACTTGTTTGAGGAATAACAGGTTTCGGAGACGAAACCTATATAAAAGGGATGGACTTGTAACACCCGGTTATTCTTTTAAAGTTATTAAAGAAGGAATAAACTGAAGAAAAAGAAAGAAACACCATTTTACCCAAGTTGAGGGGTAAAAAGTGTCAAAAGGATAAAAAGTATTAAAAGTTGGTATAGGATCGAAATTAGTCACTTAACACTTTGTTTTCTCTCAAATTCACCTAGAAGAACACTCGAATTAAGATAGAATCAATAAGAGTTGATCACAATATAGAAAGTAGTAAAGAACACAGGAAGTAATTTTCAAGGTACTTTTATATATTGCTTCTCAACTCAATAATACAAGACTCTTACAAGCAGTGTGGAATGAGTTATAAAGAGAACCTATATATAATACTACCTACAGCCGGATATACTTTGATACCAGCTGGGATCCTATAACTAAAGCCTATACTACAAGACTATAGTTTAAGGTATCTCGGATAAAGTCTTATCTGAGATTTGGTAGTCAGGACATGTCCCTGACTTACCTTTTGTCACCAACTAAGTTGGTAACATGTACTATCATAAAAAGGTGAACAGTGGAATAAAGTATGGCAACTACATGGCTTTTTAGGAAGAAGCCATGCTGCATCAGAAGTCTGCAGCGGAGTGTCAGAGACCATACTTGTGTCCACTGGTTCATAGCAGTGTCTTCCGAAGGTTAAATGGCTTCGAAAGAGTAAGTACTTTTGAAGCCACTTATACTTCGGAAGAGGCTGCTTCTTCCAAGGCTTAGAGACTTCTTCTTTTCATCATACTTTAGAAGTGGTCTTCAGCTTATTCTTCTAAGACTTGAACGTCAAAAGTATGCACTTGACTTCGGAAGTAGAGTTCTGTCTTCGGAAGTTAATCTTTCACTTTGTCTTCGGAAGAACTCTACAACCTTCGGAAGTTCCATGCTAAGCTTTGGAAGCCCTTGCATGTAGTACCAAAATTGTCTAAGTGAACTGGTTTTGGTTGCACCAGCCTTCTTCTTGATCCAACAAACTCCCCGTAGGCTGATGCTACCAAAACTTCACTTGTTTCTGCTTCTTAAAACTTTCAGCACCAAGGAGAGTAGATATTTGTTTGTCTCCTTGTTCTTTCCTGATGTGGTGCTAAGAAGTTTGTACGGATCCTTGGTAGACAGAAGTCCAGTCTGTCACCTTGGATAACATGTACCCTCGGTTGTTGCCCTCTGAAAAGAGTTAGTTGATGGGAACTGTAATCATATTCCCATCTAACTATAGGTTCCAATTCTGGACCCTCCACCATCTGTAGAAAGGCAGTGTCTTTGGTAGGAGGTCTTTCCTTGTCTTCCTGTCTTCTCAATCTCAACTCTTCTTCAATCTTGGTCTTTGCAGTTAGCTCAGCTAGATGAAGACTGTTGAGATGATTTCTGATGAGTGCTCAGCTAAAAAAAATCATACACCCGTTGTTTACATATGTATAAATCTATTTATACACATGTGTAGTACTGGATTTACACATGTGTAAATCCGATATTACACATGTGTAAAACGAATTTCGTTAAAAAACGGAATTTTTTTTTATTTTTTATAAATTTTTTTTATTTTTTTTATGAAAGAGGGAAAGTTGGGGAACATTTTTGTGTTTTTATTTTTTTTATTTTTATGTTATTTTTTGATTTATAAATTTTTTAAATATGTTTTTGTTAATTACAATTTTGCCATTGAGAACTAGTGGTTGAGATTGATTCCTAGAGTTCTTACAAAAAAAGCTAGTTCTCATTTGATCCCTCCCCCCCCCCCCCACACACACACACACACACACACACACATATATATATATATATATATATATATATATATATATATATGGGGGATGGTTTCTAAGAAAACTAATAATTATGTGAAAACTATATATATATTATATTCAATATTTCACCACCACCACCACTCCCACAGTCATGCCCCATTGCCGACCACCCCCGTCACATCATTCTTATCACCACCATCTTCCCTTTAAATCAAATAACAACATCGTCCACACTGTCTTGATCATCGCATCATCACAACCATTTCACCATCATCATCATCTCATCACCACCACCATGGTACCATCCACTGTTGCTTCGTTTATATTAAATCACCACTTGTGCCAACAAGCCCTAAACCAAGAATTCTTAATTAAGTAATGTTTAATTTGGGTTTTAGTGTTTAAACACATCACATGAGGTAGCGAGAGGGGGGATCAACGACATGTTTGGATTTGGTTGTGGTGGTGTTGTTGGATGAGTGTGGTCGGAAAAGGAAGGGTGCAACCAAGTTGATGGTGGGTGGTTATTGTTATGGGCGACTGTGATGGATTTAGTGATGGTTTGGGTCTGATATAGACGTTGACCAAAGTGGTGGTGGGCCGACAGTTTGGCCGGTAACAATGGTGGCGGTGGCGACAACAATGGTGGGTAACATCGGTGGTGGTTAATTAACTCGAAAATCTTTTTTTCTATTTTCCTTCATTTGGGTATTCTTCGATAGTATTTTATTATGTATTTTTCTTTATTATTACCTTAATCAATTACTTATTTATTTATACACATAAAAAAAATACTATATATATTCTTTAATTTCCTAAACTATATTTTATTTAACTCTAATTTAAGTTGAGCCACCCTTATCCGAATTGTTAATCGTGCTATGGATTGATTATGACCAGTGTTGTAACAATCATCCTAGGTTGTTGATTAATTGGCGACTAGTCACTAGTCAGCCTAGTTACGTAGGATTTTTGGCCTAATTGGGCAATTAATCACTAGATGGTAAACAACGGTTAAAGTCGGCCCCATGCGATCCTAATCAGCCAAAAATCGGTGGTTCCAGCGAGATTTTAGAGAAAATTTGATATTTTATGCCAGATATGTCTATATATATAATGTTTGTGTGTATATATATATAAATAGAATGTGTGTGCGTATATATTTATAAAAATTACATATAAAAATATATTTATAAAAATTACATATAAAAATATGTGTGTTTATATATAAAAATAGAAAATTATATATGTAAAAAACTGACGGATACTCCACCGTCCGACTAGTGTCAAACGAATTTGCAACACTAATTATAACAAAGTACCTGATCATCACTTGAATTTACCAAAATGTACACATTATTTGTATTAAACACATTTCTAAATTTAAACCGATTCCATCGATTTGGTATATTTTTCTTTCATCTAATTTTATAGGTTTATCCACTCAATTAGTTGGAAACATAGACTTAAAAGTCTACCCATTTGAACTAAAGTGGTTGGGATTGTGACAAAATATTTAACAAGGAAGAAATAAAAAGAATTGATGAGTGGAGAAAGATTGTTAGAGGGATGTGTGGCCACAAACTCAACATTCTCTCAACAACTTTAAGAAAACAAAACCATTTATTGAAGATCATGTGGTTGATATATGATGTTTTGTGAAAATGACGGTTTCTTTTTGGTTGATAACGACAACTCACATTCAAAGCCGATGCATGGTGGACAAAAGTCATGTGTTGTTTACGACATACAACTTTTATTGCGTGGAGTACAAATTAAAACTAATATAGTGTTTCTAACGGTTTATTTTTAGTTTGTTTGGTTTATTCGGTTTGATGGTTTTTTATGCGGATACTAAAAAACGGTTTTGAATTTGGTTTGGTTTCGAACGAATAGATAGAATAAGTCTTTTTATTTATGTTATTTTCTTAATATGTAATCAGTGGGGATTGTGCTAGATACAAAACTTAAATAATCATTCGTTTATTATTATTTTTGATAAAATACGATACATTCATTATGTTATTTGATAAAAGCTACAAGCAAACCGTTCTGTACGTTAGCAAATATGTTCATTTATGTTTTTTATTAATAAAAAACTACAAACAATGCACGAAGCCAACTGATGACTTATGATTACACGCTTTAAAACCGAACAAGTAACTTTGGTTACCACAGGAGGAGAGACAAGACAACGGCACATAAGCCGATTTCTTTTAGAAAATAAAATAATTATTTTTTATTAACTTAATTGTTTTATTTAACATCATTTTTTTAACAAATATTTCATCCTCTTAAACTATTCTAAATTAAATTACATCATGTCTGGATTTAAATTTAGAATATTACTACTTTAATAAAAAGGTAAATGGGAGTACCATGTGTTAACACCACAATTATTCTTACTATTTTTTTCCCGTCTCTCTCTCATATTAAATAATTATTCTAATTACTAATAAAATTATTTTAATACATTTTAATATATAATAAATAAGAAAGAAATTTATTTATTAAGGTTATTTCTAAATAAATTGATATTTTTAACAAGTCAATTTTTTAAAACAAAAATCAAATTTGGGAGTTATAATTTTTTTTAAAATAACATTTTTATACGGTTTGTTTTAGAATAAGATGTTTACTTTTTAAAAAATTTAAAAAATTTGATATCACTGTTTTATTATTTATAGTCATTTTTAATACGTAATTTCAGTTATATCATATCTTAAAATATCATTATATAATTAATAATTTTATTATATCAATATTTTATTTATTCAACTCGTGTAATACACGGGTTTACTAAAACTAGTTTCTTATATAAAGAAAAAAACTTCTACTAAATAAGCTACTCCCACATTGGACTTCCTTAACAAAACTTGATTTGAAAAAGAATCAAACATCTCGTTTTTCACATATCCACAAATTTTAAAAGATAAATAACTAGCATGAAACAAAGTGCTTGTGATCTAATAACATATGAGTATTGGTTAAATGATGAAATTCTCAAGTGGTGAAAGTTTAATTTCATTATGCAGTTGATGTATTCTTGAGAGTAAATCATTGTGTGCAATTGTATTTGTATTATTATTAATTTTTTACTTTTAATCAGTTCAACTTTTACATTTTACTTTTATATTTTACCTTAAGATTTTTTTCAATTTCAACTTTGGTCTCATGTATTATTTATCTTTTACAACTTTTTGCGTTTCGCTATAAAATGTTTGAGTTAACATGACGCAACTGCGTATATGGTTTATCGTTTTTACCTCTATTTTTTCCGTTTAATGACCGCTTTGTATTTGACCTTTCGGTCTAACTTGTGCACATTAACACGGCGCAATAGACATGCATGGTTCAACATTTTTACTGCTATTTTTGTTTGGTTTTATTTTTTTTGTTATTTTTAATTCTTTTTTACGAGATTTTTCGGTGTTGGTGGTTGCTAGAAACAGTGTGACATTGATGCTACTTGTTACGTTTTACGCACTCGCCACAACGCGTGAGACTTAATACTAGTCTAACATTAAAAATAAAAAATATGTTAAATTTTTATGGAAGCACGTGTCCGATGTTTGATGTACCTCCCGTTTTACATATGAGTCATGTAATTTTACATTATATTTTATGCAAAATACTGTTTCTCACAACTTGAATCCATAACCTTAAGATCACAAATCATCAATCTTAACCGTTGCTTTAAGACGCGCACTCATAATATTCATCTAATACTATGTGTAATGGTTTATTTAGTAAAGATAATACCTAGTTAAATGTGAATTTACTAAAGCCCTTTTAAAGACTATTTTTATGTTAAGATATTAGACGTAGTGGTGCCCTTAGATGGCTGCAAGTTTGCTGATTTGGACACAAATGGGGCATTCAAACCACTATATTTTAGTTAAAATGGGTTTTAAACCCATGTTTGGTTGAGCCCTTAACGGGTATCAAAAGGGGTGAGTGAATTCATTTTTAACAATCTTTAACTAAAAGGAGCTTTAAAACAACAACACTTGTTTTAAAGTGGCTTTAATAAATTTATATTTGCTTAGGTGATATTTTAACTAAATAAACTACTACACATGCTCAGTGGAAAAAAGTTGATTCACTCATCCTTTTTAACGCCCGTTAAAGGTTTGGCTAAACATGAGTTTGAGACTCCTTCAACTAGGATGTATAGGATTTAGCGCCTCATTTGTGTCCAAATTAGCAAATTTGACGCCCTTTATGAATACTAGAGGGTGTTCATCGGATTGAATAACATATTATTCAGGTTATTCGGATTTTAAATTTCATATCCTTATCAGAAATCTATTCCAAACCTAATAGGATATCTCTATCCAATCCAAATCTATCTAAATTCAATTCGGATAGAATTTGGATGAATCTGAATAAACTAACTAACAAATTTTTCTATATTTTGTTCCTAATTGTTTTGGCTAATTTTTTTTCTTAATATTTTATAAGTTTAAAATCATAATAAAAGATATAAACCAGAATATATAAATTTGACTTACACAAATTGAAATTTAAAATATAACAGCTAATTGTATAGATAACCGGATATTAGAATATCTAATTTATAAAAACAATCGACTATTGTATAGTTGTCTAGTATTAGAGGGTTGAAATTTGTCAAGATTCTTAATATGTACATGGATAATGAGTATTGGCCTAAAAATATAATTTAATTCTTATACGAACTAATCACATATCTAAATAAAAAAATTATGATATCCAAAATCCGTAAGAAATTTAAATTCGGATGAGATCCGATCCGAATATCCAAATAAGAATAATGAAAGATTTTTTCGGATTTGAATATTTTCGAATATCGGTTTTTTTTGAACAATCATAACGTACACCATTACGTCTGGTCTAAGGTATGAAATGAAAGAAAATTAAACCAAATTCTAAGTATATCTCATGAAGCATCCTAGATTTTTGAGTTCGGTAAAAAAAACACACCGTCGCCCGTCAAACTCACACCCAGTTTTATCCCAAAGAAAAAAAAGTCAAATCAATTATGTGTTTTGATCATGTTGTTATTGTATCTCACTATCTCCTGTGTTTTCTTCAAAGGTCAAATTCTTTGCAGACTCATCGTTAATTTTCAACAGAAAACTTCCTTTGTTATTGTGTTTACGTGGGTTTCTTCATATCATCATCGGGTTTGTGAATTGATCCTCTTCCTGATTAAATTCAATCATTAGGGTTAACGTGAATTTTGTTTGACTATAATGTATTCTCAACTGTTTTTGTATTTGTGCAGTAACATCCGCGTCTCATAGCAGTTAATATTATCCTCTCTGCTTATTAGACTTTTTTTCCTCTCCTCTTAAGGAGCAAAGCGGAGAATACTGAAACAAATGGTTGGATGATACAACATAGGAGTTGCATTATTATTGACGCAAGATTTTAACTTTTATCTTGAAAGTGTATTTGGCATTTGTCTCTTATGTTTCAGTGGGCTTGTCACTTGACTACGGCTAACACGACTACAAGTTTTTATCTAGATGTAGACGTTTTTTGTAAGAAAGAAGAACTTGAGGTGGTAAATGGGCTGGTGGGGTTGGTTGGGTAACAATCAAAACGGGTTTGGGTGGAACAGGATAACATATTGTTATGCAGTATCACCTGGAACATTTTATATAAGCTTTTTATTTTATAGTGTCTGTTTTCTTGAATGAAACGATTTAGGATACTGTAATTTGGGTCACTTTTTATTTGAAGTGGGGTGATTTGGTTTAGTTTTTTGTTGGATTCTTTGGTTTGTGGTGTTTGGTTTTTGTTTTCTGGTTCGCAGTTTCGGCATATCCTTTGAATTAGTGTGGTTTCTCCTCACTACTTGTACGTATTTTTGTTAACAGAATCTCCGGGGTATACCCTTTACCCAAAAAAAGGAGCTGGGCTCGCAGCCTATCATCGCATGACATTTGGCGAGCATTTGTCGCCATCTCATGGTGATCGTATTTGAAATGAGTGTCAGAAAGCCATGGATTTTGTTTTGATCCCATGCGAGCTTCGAAAACGACACAAACTTGGATCACAATGTGCAAAATGGTAAAGACGCTAACTTGGATCCCATGGGAGCTTCAAAAAACGACACAAAGGCCAGTTTGGGCACGGATACAGCTAAGAGATACATTTCTTCTTTGAATGCTACAGGAAATGTATGTCTTCCTCATTATACACAATCTTTATGATAGTCGAATAAACGTAAAGGTGTGGGCACAAATAGTGATGTTAAAAAATAAACCGGTTCCTAAACAAGAGCCATGTTGGATCAGAGAGCAAAGAGACCTTACGTACACTCAATGGAAAATACAAAGACTTTGCTTCTTCATCAACCATTACTTGTATTACTTAAAAGAAACAAGACTTTATCGTCTTGATACAGACCCCATGATCAGAAAAGAAAGGAGAGGAAACGTTACCCCACTATATATTAACTACTACACTACTACATACTCCTACATGGCATAACTGCCTTCTTTGAATAAGTCAAAAACATGCAAGCAGCAAAGTAACACAATATGAAATATAAAATTAACAACTATTAGAATTAATTCAACAAGCCAGTATTGAAACTTGTTAAACCGGCTAAGGTTGAACCTGAATGGGCAGTTTGTAAGCGGTTAGTAACCTGCCTCGTTCAAAATGGTTTGACCAGGACTGAACCAGTCAGATAGTTAGAACCGAACTGATCACCTCCTCTCCAAAAACCGTTTGGCTTTGCTGTTCCCTAACCCGAACCGGGTTTGACTTTCTTTGACCCAAACTGGACCCAGACCTGGAAAAAAACCAGTAGCCTAGTCATGCACTGGATCTGACAGTAAGCTTGTTTTTGGACCTTTTGGTCTTCTGTTATGGTGAGATAGTGATTAAACAATGAATTTCAGATTACATAAATAATTTTAAGCTCTAGTTTTTTTTTTATGTTTGTGCAATGTGCCTCTGGTCTAGCATAATCATATCCCTAAGAAACAATTGTTTATTTAATTTGGTAGATGTATCTTCTAAGCAAAAGTCTCTTGCAGTTTTCTCATTCTACAATTCAAATAAATTTATATTATGTATAACGATCTCCAAGTCAAATTTAAATGTTAATAGCAAAGAAAATTAACAAGAAAACTATGTGATCTAAGAGTCAAATAACAGGATGCAAATATATATTTAAAATCTTGACTTGAATTTTCCAAATCAAGTTTTGACCGCAAGTCTTCCTCTATGCTCATCTAATTGCTATACATACTTATAATTTGTAGTAATCCTCCAATTTTAAGCTAAAACATGTATCTAACACTTTCTCATCTTTTTGTATTTTTCATCATCATTCTTCCTCTCTCATATGGAGCTGATACTTTAGATGCAAGTCAATCTCTCTCTGGAGACCACACACTCGTCTCTGGCGGTGGAAATTTCGAAATGGGCTTCTTTAAACCAGGTAAGTCATCAAACTACTACATAGGAATATGGTACAAAAAAGTCAAACCAACAAGAATAGTGTGGGTAGCAAATAGAGAAACACCCATCTCAGATAGATTCTCATCTAACTTGAAGATCATAGATGGTAACTTGGTGCTTTTGAATGAATCAAACACCCAAATATGGTCAACAAACATGAGTTCTACTGCTGCACCTGCATCAGTAGTTCTTCTTGATGGTGGTAATTTAGTTTTAAGATATGGGTGGTCGAATTCAAGCGCGCCAATTTGGCAAAGCTTTGATCATCCAACAGATACTGTGTTGTCTGGTAGTAAGTTAGGATACGACAAGCGTACGAATACAAAGCAGGTTCTTACTTCATGGAGAAGTGAAGAAGATCCTGCAGTGGGACTGTTTTCTTTGGAGGTTGATCAAAATGAGAAGCAGTATGTTCTCAAGTGGAATACATCTGTGGAGTATTGGGCTGGTGGACAATGGAATGCTCATACTCAAACATTTAGCTTAGTACCTAATATGAGGTTGAATTATAGTTATAACTATAGTTTCAACTATATTGACAATGAAAATGAGAGTTATTTTACATATTCTATATATAATAACCCTTCAGTTATTCCTACGTTTGTTATAGACAGTTCAGGGCAGATTCGCAAGTGGTTATGGTCGGAAAGCATCGGGAAGTGGAACTTGTTTTGGACTCAACCACAAGAGTTATGCCAAGTATATGCTTATTGCGGGGCCTTTGGCGTTTGCAATCATGAAAGTTTGCAGTTTTGTAACTGTTTGACTGCTTTTGAACCTGCGTCACAGAGTGATTGGAAGACTGGTGATTTCACTGGTGGATGTGTTAGAAAAACCGCGCTGAAATGTGGAGTTAAAGAAGAAAAACCTGGGTTTGTTCCAAGTTATGTCCCGGTCAAGTATCTTTCTTTATTTCTTGGAAACGAGACTCCTTCGACGAATGAATCAGCATGTAGTAGTTCTTGCTTGGATGACTGCACTTGTGATGCATATAGATTTAGCTTCGATACATGTTGGCTTTGGAATAATGAGAAAAGGTATAACATACCACATTTGTTTGTTTCGGACGATTCAACAGTAGAGAAATTTATGCTTAAGATCAAAGTTGCTTCTAAAGATATACCGCTTGTTATCAAGAATAGTCATAAAAAGAGCAAAAAGGTCAATCTGTATGCTGTTTTCGGGCCCATGGCAGGCATCGTTTTTGTCTTGGGTCTAATTTTTCTTATAATCTATAGAAAAAAGAGGATACTGATCAGAAAAACGACAATGGAAGGATCTTTGGTGGCATTTGTCTACAGAGATTTACAAATAGCAACCAAAAATTTCTCAGATAAACTGGGAGGAGGTGGTTTTGGGTCTGTTTTTAAGGGTGAACTGCATGATTCATCCATTGTGGCGGTGAAAAAACTCGAAAGCATGAGCCAAGGAGAGAAAGAATTCAGAACTGAAGTCAGCACCATTGGGACCATCCAACATGTAAATCTTGTACGCCTTCGTGGGTTCTGCGCGCACCATAACAGTAAACTGTTGGTGTATGATTACATGCCAAATGGTTCTCTACATTCCCATCTTTTCCATGACAAACAAGATAATCCTCTATCATGGAAAATAAGGTATCAAATTGCTCTTGGAATAGCTAGAGGGTTAGTTTATCTTCATGAGAAGTGTAGAGACTGTATAATCCACTGTGACATAAAGCCAGAGAACATTCTTTTGGATACCGATTACTGTCCCAAAATAGCAGATTTTGGTCTGGCAAAGCTCATGGGTAGAGATTTTAGTAGGGTCTTGACAACTATGAGAGGAACGCGAGGATATCTAGCTCCCGAATGGCTATTGGGTCTGGCGATCACTGCAAAAGCAGATGTTTTTAGCTATGGAATGATGCTTTTTGAACTAGTACATGGTCAGAGGAATTCACATCAATCTGAAGATTTTAGTTTTACATTCTTCCCTAGTGTGGCTGCAAATGTTGTGATCACGGGCGGTGATATCCTTAGCCTGCTGGATAGGAGGTTAAATAGGGAAGCTAGTGTTGAAGAAGTCACAAAAGTTTTAAAAGTTGCATATTGGTGTATACAAGATGAGGAAGACAACAGGCCTTCAATGAGTCAGGTGGAACAAATTCTTGAAGGGGTTTTGGATGTGAGCATGCCTCCAATCCCTCAGTCTGTCATGTTTTTTGCCGAGGACTCGGAGCATGTGCTTTTCTTCACTGATGGTGATTCGACCCCGTCTAATATTTCATCTTCTTGAAGGAAATCTTATTATGACTTTGTTATTGTAATGTTATACTCTGTATAATTATAGAATATAGGAGTCACTGGTTTTTTAAAGCCCTGTATTTTACCTTTTGTGGTAAATTGATTGATATGATGGAGAATACGCGTAACATGCTACACTCGACTAGACTGAGCTAGGAGAGATATATTTCAAACTTTTTGTTTTCTTTGTACTTACATTTTACAACTTAATTTGTCCCAAGCTGCTTACTCTCTTCTTTGGCTCTCTGAGTTTCGGGACCTGATTCATTGTTCTTCCCATATTTGTATATGTTTATTGAGTGATAGTGATTGTAAATACTCTGAACATATTTGCAGTCTTGTTTTGAGTATGAACTTATGAATGATTTTGATTATAGCAGTGTTTATAAGTCTTTTTTTAACAAAAGTTGATCACTCAAAATTTAAAGTTGCATTTTGTTGTGTATAAATATTCCAATAGCTCATTTTGTTATGTATGGTCTGGGGGACATGTTGTTTCTGAGGCTGAGGTTGTCTCGGGTGCTGCTGTTGTCGCCATCCTGTTTGTTCGAGTGCTGGTAGTCGTGGTTCAGTTGCTGTTAAACGAGCTAAGGATAAGCGGGTGCCACTGTTGGTTTCAATTTGTGAAATGACCATTCGAATACTATAAAGAAAATTGAAGGGGAAACTGATTGTAAAATACTGTTTTTTCATACATTGAATAAACTGATTACAAGACATTTTTCTATCAAACCTATTTAAGTATTCATTTGTCAATATCATGACCATCAATGTCATAGACTTTTTCTTAGGAGAAAAAAGATTAGTTACTACTTGTTATGTTGATCTTATGTCTTTATCCTATATTATAAGCTTTTCACAACACCGTAGAAGTTGAACCATTGACTGTGAAATTGCATTCTTTTCAATTTGTTTGAATGATTAATCAACAACCACAGTTAATAAACCACTTATTTTTTATTCATTTCTGCATGTGTACCATCTATCTTCTTCACTAGATTGTGTATCAGCAATGTTGTTCACAAAAAAACCGACAGTTGTAATGGAGTTTATGTTCTTCTTGTGTTTATGTTTCACCATTATTTTCTCATCTGCAGATGACACCATATCTGCAAACAATTCACTATCTGGAGATGAAACAATCATTTCCAAAGGTGAAATCTTTGAGTTGGGCTTCTTCAAAGCAGGTAACTTGTCGAATTACTACATAGGAATCTGGTACAAAAAGTACTCTTCGATTCCTCCTACCATAGTTTGGGTAGCCAATAGAGAAACACCTGTATCTGATAGATTTAGTTCTGAGTTAAAAGTTGTAGATGGTAACTTAGTGCTGTTTAATGAGTCCAAGTTATCAATTTGGTCCACAAATGTCACCTCCACAACGAGTTTAAACTCTACAACCGCGATCATTCTTGATGATGGTAACTTAGTCTTAAGAGATGGGTTGAGTTCAGTCGAGCCCATTTGGCAAAGTTTCGATCACCCTGCGCATACTTGGTTGTCTGGTGCAAAGTTTTCTTATAATAAGAGAACAAACAAAAGTCAGGTTCTTACTTCATGGAAAAGCATAGATAATCCTGCTGCAGGACTTTACTCATTCGAGCTTGTCCCGACTCAAAAGGTGTTTGTTATCAAGTGGAATGGATCCCAACAGTATTGGGATACAGGGTCTTGGGATCCATTGATGGTGAATGATTTTTATAATTTCAGCTATACAACGAATGAGAAGGAGAGTTACTTCACTTACGCTGCGTATAATCCTTCGGTTGTATCAAGATTCTTAATGGATGTTTCTGGTCAACTTCAGCAGCAAACATGGTTAGATTCTACCAAACAATGGAATGTGTTCTGGGCTCAACCCGAAGAGCGGTGTAAGGTCTACGCATTATGCGGGGCTTTTGGTTCTTGCAGGCAGACTGGATTGTCATTCTGTAACTGCTTGACTGGCTTCGAGCCTAGATCAGAGCGCGAATGGAATCAGAGTGACTTCTCTGGTGGCTGTGTGAGGAAAACTAGTTTGATTTGTGGAAGAAACACGGAAAAGATTGATTTTCTCATGATTAAAGTCACAAGCTTACCCCTAAACTATACTTCTGTTGCAGTTAAGAGTAGTGGAGAATGTCGAACCAACTGTTTAAACCGTTGCTCGTGTAATGCGTTCTCTTTCTCGTTCGTCGACAACACTTGTTCAGTTTGGGATGGGGAGCTCTTGAATCTCTCAGAAGATAATGCCAATGGGAAAACTATATATGTCAAGTTTCTTCAAAAGATCTTCCAAATCATAAAAAGCATAATAGGGTCACCATGGTTGCTGTAGTTGCATCCGTTGGCGGAGTTGTTCTTCTCTTTGGTCTGTTTATGCTAGTTGTTTATACGAAAAAGCGGAGACTAGTTAGAAAGATGACGATGGAGGGATCCTTGGTGGCGTTTGTCTACAGAGATTTGCAAACAGCCACCAAGAATTTCTCGAATAAGTTAGGAGGAGGTGGTTTTGGGTCTGTTTTTAAGGGGGTCCTTTATGATTCATCCATTGTGGCGGTGAAAAAACTCGAAAGTGTCAGCCAAGGGGATAGCAGTTCAGGAGTGAAGTCAGCACAATTGGGACGATCCAACATGTTAATCTTGTACGTCTTCGTGGGTTCTGCGCACAAGGCAACCACAAGTTGTTGGTGTATGATTACATGCCGAATGGTTCTCTACATTCCCATCTGTTCCATGAAAAACGAGATGATGTTCATGTTTTAAACTGGGAAACAAGGTATCAGATTGCAGTTGGAACCGCAAGAGGGTTAGTTTACCTTCATGAAAGGTGCAGAGACTGTATAATCCACTGTGACATAAAGCCAGAAAACATTCTTTTAGACGCCGATTTCTGCCCAAAAGTTGCAGACTTTGGTCTGGCAAAGCTTATGGGTCGAGAATTTAGTCGGGTCCTGACAACTATAAGAGGGACAAGAGGGTATCTAGCCCCCGAATGGTTATCAGGGGTGGCTGTCACAGCCAAAGCTGATGTTTATAGCTACGGAATGATGCTTTTTGAGTTAGTAAGCGGTAAGAGAAATATCGAGCAATACGAAGATTCGAGCATTACATTCTTTCCTAGTTCGGCTGCAAATGTTGTTACTGCAGGAGGTGATATCCTAAGCCTGCTCGACAGCAGGTTAAATGGCGAAGCTAATGTTGAACAAGTCATGCGAATTTGCAAAGTTGCTTACTGGTGTATTCAAGATGACGCCGACAGTAGGCCTTTTATGAGTCAGGTGGAACAGATTCTTGAAAGGAATTTAGATGTGAAGATGCCTCCTATTCCACAATCTGTCCATTTTTTTGTTGATAACACCGAGCCTCTTGTTTTCGTCAAATCATCCTCAATTCGAAGTTCACAAGTACAGAACGTTTCGTCAAGTGGTGATTCCCAGCCAAAAAGCGCGTCTTCTTGAAAGTATGTTTCACATGGGTTTCGACACGCCTCAGATACTTTACTGCTGAAAGTTATGTTCAAATGTAACTATTGCTTCCTCTTGAGGTTTTTAGATATATAGGTATGTTTGTGCTGCATACTGAGATAGTCATACTTGTGTGTTGTAGTATAGCACCATCACTAATTTGGTGCATGATCTGTTATGTGCATGCTGAGCTAATAAAATGTTTTAGTTAATGTTAAACTAAGTTACTAATTTGGTGCATGATCTGTTAGGAATATTTTTCCTATGTGTACAAATTGTTTATGCGAACACAAGTTGTAAAGCATTGCATACAAGTTTGTAATGCGCACAGAGAGTATAAACCCTCTTCCATCAGGGTGTGGCGGTGGCTAGGCCGCAACTCAAGACCGTCGTCTGCCGCTGGTGCCCTGTCGATTTTTTTAATATCTCCGGCTATGGCGGCGGAGGAGGTGGATGAAGCTGGGGTTTTGTCGAATAGCTGGCAGGCCTCCTTTCCGACCCTTGATTTGCGCTTTGGCTGCTTTTCGAGCGTCAATTTATGCTTTCGGTCTCCCCGCTTTGTTTTTCGCCGGTGACAGTCTTTGTCGGGCTCCCTTATTTGTTTTAGGTTGCCCAAGTCTAAGGTTCGAATTGGCTATTAATTGTTGCGGTGGGGGTGTGACTGTTGTTGCATCGATTTGTTAACAATGATACGTTGAGACTTTGTTATTGTTATTTGCTGATGTCGATGATGATGGATGCGTGTTCATCTGAGATCTTTAGTCGATGATGTTGGACTTTACGTCTTCTGAAACTGTTGGTTTGCAGGTTATAGTCTGATGAGGCTTTGTTCGTATGTTGGTGATATGATCCTGTTGGGTAAGATTATTTTTTTCTAACCTCGATGATGATGGATTTCTGTCCATATGAGACCCTTCATTCTGGTTGGTCGTGGTCGTGATGACACACCATAACCCGTGTCAGTTGCCTTGGCTTTGCGATCATTTTCGGTGTGCAGCCGCAACCGTATATGGTTTTGAGCTGCGCTATACAAGATAAGACATATGACATAATATTAAGAAGATATGGGTTGTCTGAGTCTTTGTTTACCTTGGCCCTATGATGAGTAACACGCGTGCGGGGTCAAACTATAGTTAAAATTTAAAATTCATAACATCTTTTAGAGTTTTTATTTGTTTATATTGATGTTGATGCAGGAGAAAAGGAGTCCAATTGGTTGCTTCATATATTAAAACTCTTTATTCAATATGCCACATGAATTTAAAATTTTTAATGAAGCTGATTTGTTGTTCAAAAGTAAGATGAATGAAGCAAAAAAGCCCCAAGAATTAAACTGTTTAAGAATGGGCAGTAGCCCACGTGTATATTGAAAAATATGCAATGGGCATGCCTTACAAACAATACAATATTACAAGTAAACGTAATAGAAAACCCAATATATTTGTGGACTTTCATAAAAAAGCCCATGGTACGAATTAAGCAGGGCACTAGGATTAAAGGAGTTGGACGACTGTTTTTTGGGGGATCGCATGGCTGCACTCCGATCGGGAGTTTTGCTAGTGAGTCAAGACTAGTAACGAAAACGGGAGTTTTGCTAGTTAATTTTAATGAGAGTCTGCATAGTCACAGTATATGAATTCTTTTTTTATTATGATTGGCTAATCTTTTTCGTGATAATCATCTAGTGATGGGTTTTTGTAAGGTTTATATTGATATTGTTTAACCTAGGTCTTTTGGATTGTTATTGCAGTGACAATACAGATTCAATTGTAGTTGGTTAATTTAAATGAATTATGTATGTTTTAAACATCTGTTTATTATCATTCGATTTCTGTTGTTTTTTTACATCATGAGCAGTTTGGTAATCAGAGGGGTGTTTGGCATTTATGGTTGGGTAATTAGACGTATGAGTTAGTATTAAAAACTTATCATTGATTATCACTTTAGCTAAACTAATACAAGTTCACATATATGTGTTCTCCATGTTAGGTTAACAAGTTTGTATGAATCTTTGAACCCAGATCCAGACGTGATCGCCTTTCGTATTATAAGTTTTCAGAATCGTGTTTTCTTGCGTAATTATTTTCTTAGTTAATTGTGTTTTAGTATATTAGTTTATACTAAACCAACAAGTTCTCAAATCCAGTTTAGTTAAGTTAATTAATTATTAGGTTTAGTATAGTTAATCAAACAAAACATGTAATATTAACCGCATGCTCCTCGTGGATTCGACACCTCACTTACCCTAGCTACTAAGTTTAATTAGGTTTTTTGCATGACCCCAACGATAGGTAATCAATTATCATCTTAGCGTCCAAGTTAGAGGTAGAGGATGCATAAATCGGTTATTTCATAAAGATTAGTGCGGTTATAATGGGTTTGAGAAGGTCTAAAAGCCTGCATGACGAAACAAGTTAGGTTCGGTTTGTAGATGATTTTAATCGGTTAGAAACCAGTTTTTATTAGTGGTTAAAACAACGGTTACAAATAGTTAGGGTTCTTAATACTTCAAACCCGATACAAATAATTAGGTTGGATTAGGTCAGGTTAAAAAATGATTATGGCTAACCGGTTATACATCTAGTTAGAGGTGAGTTGAGCATGATCAGTCAACTTATTTCAGGGCGTCAAGCCAGATTTAAATATGATGTTAATATCGTCTTACATTAAAGAATATAATAGATAAAACATTAAGTTATCGTATACTATTAGATATTCATTATATTATGTATTTATATCCAATCACATTGACCTATCGGAAGTATCCTAAATCTATGGCCGAATCAAGCAGAGTAAGGGCAGGCTTGGGTTCATCTTGTTTAAAATTTAAGCCAAGTCAAGCCAAACTGACTCGTTTACTTATAGAAAATTAATATTGTTATTTTTTAAATATTCACATATAAGGAATGATTCAAATGAGAACTTACATTTTTTGTTAGAACTCTATTAACTAATGTGCGACACAAGTTTTCAATAACAAAATGATGAATAATTAAAACAAAATCAAAAGAATTATAAAACAATAAATAACATAAATAAAAATAATAAATACGCAAAAATGTTTTCCTCTTTAATAATTTTTTTAAAAAAATAACAAAAACTCGTTTCTTTATGAAACTCATTCTACATATTTGTAATACCGGATGCATGTGTAAAACCGGAATTTAAACATGTGTAGAACTGGATTTACACATATACATAACCATATTTACACATGTGTAAATAACGGGTGGAAGACTTAAAATATATATATTTACATGGTACGCGTTGAAACATAAAAAATACTGAAATTAAAGGTGAAATTGTTTTAAAAAAATAATATCGTGATTAAAAGTTATGAAGGTTTAGAGTTTAGGGTTTGTAGATGGTAAGCGGTGTGTCCATTGCCTTCTGAAGATTCTTCCAGAAGACTTAATCGGGTTATCACGATCTGATATGATTCACATAAGGGCCCAATGCCTTGTCACAATTTCATTCATATAGATCCTGTTAACTTCTTTATTTTGTAGTCTTCTTGAATTGGTAAGTAATGGGGGAATCTCGTCATCTAATCCACTATAACCCAATCAACTCATGTCTGTTCTTGTCATTGGCAACTTATTGATGAAATCCATCGCTAAATATTATCCTATTTCTACTTAGATATTTTTAATTGTTGTAATAAACCTGATGTCTTATGATGTTTCGCTTTAAATTCGAAGTAGGTTAAACATCCGTTAACATAAGTAGGAATATCTTTCTTCAAACTTGGCCACTAATATAATTCCTTAAGATCCTGATACATCTAGTCCGTGCTAGGATGAATGAAGTATCTCGACTTATATGCCTCATTCATAACCAGTTTCCATACAATCTGTCCTACCATCCTCCTTGCGTTCTAATTGTTTATCTAAACCAAGAAAATCCTCTCTTGCAACATTCTCCTTGTAAAATGGCTCACCCTATGCTAATAAGATCTGAGCCTTTAGGTTTGATTGGATGGTTGCAGGATCGGTTAAGGGTCACTCAACACTTAGTTTTTCGCTTAAACTCACTTTGAACAACACTCAGATGAAAGTAATTTTCAAGGTACTTGCATATATTGCTTCTCAACTCAAATATTACAAGACTCTTACAAGCTTATCTTTTCAAGTTACAATGAGAACTATATATAATACTACCTATAGCCGGATATACTTTGATACCAGCTGGGATCCTATAACCAAAGCCTATACTACAAGACTATAGTTTAAGGTATCTCGGATAAAGTCTTATCTGAGATTTGGTACTTAGGACATGTCCCTGACTTACCTTTTGTCACCAACTAAAGTTAGTAACATGTAATATCATAAAAAGGTAATAGTGGAATAAAGTATAGTCAACTGCATGGCTCTTTGAGAAAATACCATGCAGTATCAAAGGTCTGCAGCGGAGTGTCAGAGACCATACTTATGTCCACCGGTTCATAGCAGTGTCTTCCGAAGGTTAAGTGGCTTCGGAAGAACAAGTACTTCCGAAGCCACTTATACTTCGGAAGAGGTTGCTTCTACTAAGGCTTGGGAACTTCTTATTTCCTTCATACTTCGGAAGTAGTCTTCTGATTGCTCTCCTAAGACTTAACCTTCAGAAGCAAGCTCTTGACTTCGAAAGTAGTGTTCTGTCTTCGGAAGCTGATCTTTCACTTTATCTTCGGAAGAACTCTACAACCTTCGGAAGTTCCATGCTAAGCCTCGGAAGCCTTTGCATGTAGCACCAAAATTATCTAAGTGATTTGGTTTTGGTTGCACCAGCCTTCTTCTTAATCTAACAAAATCCCCCTAGGCTGATGCTACCAAAACCTCACTTGTTTCTGCTTCTCAAAACTTTCAGCACCAAGGAGAGTAATATTTATCTGTTTCCTTGTTCTTCCCTGATGTGGCGCTGAGAAGTTGTACAAATCCTTGGTAGACAGGAAGTCCAGTCTGTCACCTTGGATGATATGTACCCTCTGTTGTTGCCCTCTGAAAAGAGTTAGTTGATGGGAACTGTAATCATATTCCTATCTAACTATAGGTTTCAATTCAGGACCCTCTATCATCTATAGAAAGGCAGTGCCTTTGGTAGGAGGTCTTTCCTTGTCTTCCTGTCTTCTCACTCTCAACTCTTCTTCAATCTTGGCCTTTGCAGTTAGCTCAGCTAGATGAAGACTGCTGAGATGATTTCTGATAAGTGCAGCAGCTTCAGAGTTGGAGGGGTTGGAGAATGGCTTCTCTGCTAACTCATCAATATCAAATCTGCTGGAGTGTAACAGAGAGGTTGCATTAAGTCTGTTGACTTCACCATTCACCCTCTCAACAACAAAGTTGTGAGAAGTTCATCGAACCTCCACTAGATTATTCCTTTTCTAGGCATAAGAGATTAACTGGGAATCTTGTCCTCTTTCTTAGTATCCAGCAGAGTCATCAGTTTCCTTCTAAGTTTCTTCTCTTCATCATTCAGTGAGTCTGAGTTGAGACCTAGAAGTCTAGCTGCCTGGTCCAATGTTCCTCTAGGTAAATCAAGGAATTGATCTCTTGTGAGGGAACAAGAAGATCCATCAACATAGGTGGTGTTGACAGAATCTTCATCACATGAGACTTCACTCAAAGTTATGCAGTTGATGAGCTTAATCTTGGATTACCTTGAACTCCTCAAGAGAGAGATGTTGAGAAGGCTGGGGGATGGTTGTTGGGTAGGTTGTGGTTCAGAGGTTCTGGGAAGTTTTTTTGGTTGAAGGATGGGAAGTTTAGGTGGTTGAGGTGATGAGACGGGTGAGGGTAAGGATGTGGGTTCAGGGGTGAAGGGCTCAGTCTTGATGGTGAAGGGTAAGGGTGTGGGTTCAGGTTGTGGTTGAGTAGTTGCAGTGAAGGTCATCCCCTTTACCCTTCTGTACATCTCTTTTCTCTTTCCCAAGCGGATGTCAGCCTTGATTTCGCTGACAATCCGTTGGAGTGTCCTCTTTGACATGGGACTCACCTGCCTTCCAGAGAAGCCATGAGCCTGGAGATAGTCCTTCATCCAGGTATTTTCACTGAGCTTTCTGGTTGCAGTGGTCTTTGCTTCTTCCTCCTTCTTCTTCCTTTCCTTTAGCTTTTCTCTTGCAGCCTTTTTCTCTTTTTCTCTATTTGATCCTGCTCTTTGTTGTAGAGCCAAAGAATTGTTTCATTATCGTGTGGAGAGGGTTCTTGAAGATTGAAGCCTCTGGAGATTAGGAACTCTATCCTTTCTCTCCTCTGCTGCAAGTCAGCCTCCTTCTGTTCTTCTTCTATCTCTTTCTCTAAGGCCAACCTGGCTGCTTCTTGTTGTTTCTCAAGTTGCAGTCTGGTTGCCTTTTCTAGTTCCACCAGCTCCTCTAGTGGTAGCGGGAGTGTTTCTTCATTGGTAGCTCCCAATTGGATGAGCTGGTCAATTATCTATTCTCTCCTTTTATTATTGACAGCCTCCTGATTGGCTGTAGCTGCTTTTGTACTAGCAGCTAGCAAATTCTCAGTTGGAAGTCTTCTGTTCTTCTTTAATTTCTCAATCTTCTCCTCTTCCTAAAGCTCTTCCGCAGTCATCTTCCTTTTCCCTTTGTTATATTTAGAAGAGCCTGACTGTGTTGGTTCTTAGAGAGTGGATTCTGATTATGAGAGAGGCAGAGAGGGTGTCTGGGATAGAGGTAGATTCAGAAGGTCCTCATTGTTCACCTCAGATGCCATTTCTAGGATAGCATCTGTGATGATCAATTCCTCGGACATCTTGAACAGTCCTTCCGCAGCTTCCATTTTAGCTTCAGAAGACTCAGCTGGTTCTTCCGAGGCTTTAACTTCCGCTTCAGAAGTTTGAGGAAATGCATATTTTGTCCCGGCTATTTCAGTTGTTGGGCCATCAGTCCCCATTTCCCCTTCGAAATGAATCTTAGGTTCCAGTGGACCTTAGGTTGACCAACTTCTTCCACAGTGGTAGAAGGTGCAGTTAGCCTCTAAAGCTCTTCAGCTCCAAAGTAAATCATTGCAGCATCTAGGCTTGGCTGATCAGTAGAGGATCTCAACTGAAACTTTGTGAAGAGTCTGTAGAGATCTCTGAGCATCTTTGGGTCGATTTGAAATACAACTTGAGATGGCTCAAACAAAGTGATGACATGAGTAGAAGATGTTGAGGTTGAAGTATGAGTCTGTGGGTCCTCAAGTGTTTGTCTCTGAACATTCTCCTCTTTTTTGGTAGCATCATCTTGAGAGCTAGATGAGCTAGAGGAAGAAGTCAATGAGACCTGAACAGGTACATGCCTAACAGATCTCTCGGTCTGTTTCTCAGCTAGTTGAGCCTTGAGATTGTCAATCTCAAGTTGCTGAGTGACAGACCTTTCTTCTAAATTCCTAACCAAGGACTCAAGGTTTGAGACTTTAGACAGAGGTCTTTTATGAGGAGTTGCATGCTTCCCTCATCTTCTTTTGAAAAATCACGGGGAGATGAGGTAACATACCTGGTATGTTCAGCCTCACCACCAGATGTGGTTTCTTGGCACCCTGGTTTCCCTTGCTGAATGATGTCTCTTTCAGAGTCATCAAACGGCATGGTTGCCACAGACTCAGTCTCAGATATGTTACCACTGTCCATAGGGTCCATTGAGGCACCTTCTGTAGTGGCAGTTGAATCTGTATGAGTCCTCTCCACATCAATGGGACTCACCTCAGTTGTGGACTGCTGATGGGGGCTAGAGATAAGGGATCTCTCTTGCCTCTATTGATCTTGGAGAGGGTATTGTAGATCAATTTCATTGCCATGGAGAGATGTTATCTCTTCATCAGTTTTAAACAGAAGGTCAGTGAAAGATAGGGATGGTAAGCCTTTGGTGGGGCTGTCCCTTGTTGGCTGCTTAGAAGAGTGTAGATACTCATCCTGAGGGTTGTTGGTTTGGGTGTCGGGCTCATGGGTTTGAGACTGAGGAGACTCAAAACCTAAATTGAAATCGAATGAGAAGGATGGTGAGACCTTAGACTGAGCGGGAGCCCATGTTTCCACTCTAGTCTTTTTGTATTGAACAGGATGTGCTTGCTCAATCAGAGTAGATTAAACAAGGGTTCGTTTAGGGCGTCTCTGGTATGTGATGGTGATGGGTAGAGAAGGCAGTGTTGGCATTGTGGAGGTGGTTGCTAGTGTTGGTTCATCACCTGTGGGGTGAATAAGGATGTCACCAAGAGCTATGCGCTCAATCATACCTGGAAGTAAAGAAGTGTACCTTTCAGTGAAGTTGGTGGATACCTTCTTCAAAGTCTTGAAGATGGTAGGCCTCATGTGAGGGACAGGCAGAGCAGTTGCATAGACAAGCATACTCTGTTCCAACTCACGGTTGATTACGTGTTGAATGATTCGAGGATACATGAAGAATGTCCCCCTTTGAAGATTCCCAATGAGATTGGTAAACAAAAATCTTGAGTAATTGAAGCGGAGGCCTCTCACCAGTCCATGAACTAAGCATCCTAGTTCATAAGGGATTTGATCCCATCCCCCAGATTTGTTGGACAGACAGTGGAGAACAACATGTAGGAGGAACTTCCAGTTGTAGGAGAAGTTGTACTTGTAGACTGTTGACCTGCTCACATCTCCACCATATCCCATGAGGATATAAGTGTTGTCTAAATCTTCTTTGGGGAATTCAGTAGGAGCTCCTTCATCATGAAGCTCGAGATGCTCCCTGATAAGTTGTTCAGTTATGACCAACTCTTGTCCACAAATGCTGGACCTTAGTACACGAATCCCGTTTAGGGTTTCGACTTGACCATTTTCCCAAAATTCGGCCATTTGATTGGAGTAAACAGTGGAGTTAACGGTAAGGGCTGTGTAGCAAGATGATTGGGTGAGAAAAGAAATGATTTCAGAGAAGTCAACATCTCTTGAAGAATCAAAAAGTGCGACTTGGTTGTGCTGAGGGTTGAGTGCCATTGGAGAAAGGTGAATGAGGATGAATTTGAGCTTGGGTAAAGTTGGAGTGGAGAAAATTTCTAGGGCAGTAAAAATTTCAAGTAAGAATATGAAATTTAATAGTCGAGTTTTTTAAAAGAGAGTGGGAAGGCGGTAATGGAGGTTAGGATAAGGTGATGTGATGTTTTAGTGGAAGAAATGACAGTGGCGGTAAGGTTAAAATCAGTTAAATAATCTGACATCATTAACAAAATCTTTGCTTTTTACAGTGTGGGGCCCAAGAGATTTCCGTTACACAGTAAAATCTCTCTTCCGAGAATAAAACATTTCCGAAGGTAATTTGTCTTCCGAAGGCAATTCTTACTTCCGAAGCAAAGACTTTGCTTCTGAAGGTCAGGATTGCTTTCCGAATGGAGAGTGTGTATAAGCCTCGGAAGTAGATCTGATATGAGATCAATCGCTTCTTCCGAGACCAAAAACTCTTCCGAGAAACATACTTAGATTGATTAATGAAAAACCCTTCTTTCATTTGCTTCACCTGAATTCCAAGGAAAAAGTCCATTTTTCCTATGGAACTCATCTCAAACTTTTTCTTCATAATGCTTTCAAAGTCCTTACACATTTGGTCATTTGAAGAACCAAATATGATGTCATCGACATAGACTTGAACAAGCAAAATGTCCTTTCCAGAATTTCTGATGAAGAGAGTCTTGTCAATGGTACCTCTAGTGTAGCCATGCTTCAGAAGAAATTGAGACAAAGTCTCATACCACAGCCTAGGCGCTTGGGGCAGCCCATATAGAGCTTTATCCAATTTGCACACATAGTTGGGGTGCTATGGGTCTTCAAATCCTGGAGGTTGGTATACATAGACTTCCCTATCTATATCCCCATATAGAAAGGCACTCTTGACATCAAGCTAGTAAACAGTGAAGTCCTTGGATACAGCATAAGCAAGGAAGATCCTAACTGCCTCAAGTCTTGCAACAGGTGCAAAGACATCAGTATAATCGATCCTTCCTCTTGGGTGTATCCTTGAACTACAAGTCTTGCTTTGTTCTTGATGATCAAGCCTCTATCATCTCTCTTTTTTCTGAAAACCCATTTAGTGCCTATAGTTACTTGACCAAATGGTAGCGGACATAGGTTCCATACCTTCTGTCTCTTGAATTGAAGTAGCTCCTCTTGCATCGATTCAAGCCAACTACTATCTTTCAAGGCATCTTCCACCTTCTTGGGTTCCATCTGGGATAAAAAGCATGAGTACAAGTAGACATTCCCATGATGAGTCTGCCCTCTTGTTCTCACACCTTCAGAGACATTTCCTATGATGTTCTCAGTTGGATGAGTGTTATGAATCCTAAGACGAGGAATCACTTCCAACTGCAGAGATAGATCCAGATTGGACATGTTCCACTCAGGAGCTGGTACACTCTGTCCAGTTGTTGTTTCAAAGTCATTCAATAAGGGCTGATTGAATGAATGAGAAACATTATCAATGGTTGGTTGTGAGGTAGTGTTAATATTGCCTGTTCCATCAAAATACTACTTTCTTCTGTCTGGTGTTGTGGTGGATCACCTGATGAGTCTTAAGGCTCAGCAAGTAATTCACTTGTTGAAGCTTCACTATTTCTTGATATGTTAAGCTGTCAGATCTGTGAACGGTGGAGACTTCATTTATTGTAGCTCTTGGAGAATTTGGAAGAGGTCTGGGTAGCTCAAACAGTTGATCATCAACAACAGTATCAACATTATTTTGAGCACCTGTTCCAATTGAAACATTCTCACAAGATGGTTTAGAATAGTTTGGAAACAATTCTAAATCAAAGATATGATCAGGGCCATTCCCCCTAACACAAGGAGTGTGCTCATTAACAACTATATTGGATGACTCCTCAAATTGTTGATTCTTAATGTTGTATACTCTATAAGCTTTGGAGCTAGAAAAGTATCCAACAAAGATAGCATCATCCAACTTTTTAGCAAATTTTGCTAAATTGTCTTTTGTGTTAAGTATGGTACACCTGCTGCCAAAGGACCTTAGAAAGCCAATGAATGGTGGCCTCTTGTTCCATAGGTCATAAGGGGTTTTTTCATGTGGCTTAACTACAAGAACTCTGTTCTGCATATAGCATGCAGTGCTAACTGCCTCTACCCAGAATGTAAGAGGTAGTTTTGAATCAGCTAACATAGTTCGAGCAACCTCAATAAGTGTCATGTTTCTCCTCTCAGCAACACCGTTTTGTTGAGGAGTTCCGGGAGCACTGTATTATCTGGCAATCCCTTTTGAGTTACAGAATGAGTCAAGAACAAAGTTCTTAAACTCAGTCCCTTGATCACTTCTAATAATTTTAACCTTGTGATCAATTTGATTTTCTATTTTAAGAATAAAAGATTTTAATGTTTCAGTAGTTTCATCTTTAGTTCTTAAAAAGAATACCCATGTGAATCTTGTAAAATCATCAACTATCACAAGGCAGTATGATTTCCTTCCAATGCTCATTATACTTGTGGGACCAAAAAGATCCATGTGCAATAAGTGTAATGGAGTAGTGATAGAGTTGACACATTTGGATTTATGAGAGGTCCTGTGTTGCTTCCCTTTCAGGCATGCAACATAGTTATCTTTGCAGGAAAACTCCTTTTTAAGCAAGCCATGTACCAAGTTATTTTTAGCCAATTTATTCATTGTCTTAAAATTTACATGACACATAAATTTATGCAACAGTGTTGACTCATCACTATCAACTTTGGAAAGAAAGCATGATACTTCACCCATTGGGGAAGTATTGTTCATATTCAGCGTGTACATATCCCCTTTCCTGGGAGATCTAAGAAGCACCAATTCCGGAGGAATGGTCATCCCTGGTTTGAGGATAATGCACTCATGTTCTGTGAAAAGTATCTGGTGCTTTTGATCATAGAATTGAGAAACACTTAACATATTATGTTCAAGCTGTTTGACAAAGTTAACTTTGTCAACTTTTAACTTACCATTGGATATACTCCCTCTGCCAAAAATATATCCTCCGGCCTCACCTCCAAATTGGACAGGACCTCCATCATAGTGTTGAAGCTGTTGAAGAAGAGATCTGTTCCCTGTCATGTTCCTGGAGCATCCACTGTCCACAATCCAGACATTGTTGTTCTTATCATATGGATGTCCCTGCACATAAGATAAGATTGTTAGTTTTGATTGGAAACCCAAGCCTTGTTGGTCTTGGGTTCTTCCAAGGATAATGACATAATTGAACCAAAAGATATGCATGGGGGTTCAATAGATGTCTTTGAAGAAAAGGTTTGGGTTGCAGCATCTTCCTTGATCTTCCAGTCCATCCTTTGGTCAATCTTAGAGGATGAGCCTATAGAGGCTTTTGCAGCATGGCCTTATTCCGAAGCTTCTTTCTTTTCGAAGAAGTCTTCACCACCTTTTCTTCCGAAGCTATCTTCTTTTGGGATGGTTTCAAGGGAATCTTCTTGTTCTTCCGAACTTTAGCATCATTTGCTTTCGAGGCCATTTTCCCTTCGGAAGAAACAGTTTATTCCAAAAGCAACCTTGCTTCGGAAACTAGCTTTCCCTTCTTCATCACTTGAACCGTTTGAAAAGGTCCAAATGTGAAACCTTCCCTGACTCCTTCTTTCCTAGCATTATTTGCATAATGTGTGCTTGCAGGATTATAGTAACAATCTTTTGTCATATGGTTATGCAGACCACACGTTATGCATGCAATGTTAGACTTTTGGGACTGTGAAGGTTGCTGTTTCTTGGGCTTCTTCTCTTCATCAGCAACATTCCCCTTTAACTTCTGATCCTTTGGCAGGACAGGAGTGCTGGTATTACACTCCTTTCCTGAATCAGAAGTACCTAACACTTGGAATCCAGCTGAGATAAAGACACCTTTCTGCTTTTGGTCAATCTTCAGCTTAGACTCAGCCACTTTCTTGGCAGTTCTTCTAGCAGCTTTAGCTCTGCTTCTTCTGGCCTTAGTGGTTAGGATTTTATCTTCATAGGAGGAGATGAGTAATTCTACCTGTTCCTTCCCTGTGGTGGCAACTATTATTGCTTCATCCTTTAACTCTAGTGAGGAAGGGTCAGCAGTTGGAACCTCTTGCTCCTCAATACCATATCTAGGTTGTCTAATAGACTCATAAGAGTGTGGTGGAGCAATTTCATTAGTTCCCAACCCTCCTTTGTTCTGATAATAGAGTTTGGAGTGGGAGGATGATGCAAGAATAGTTTGGAAGTTCTGCTCAGAAATAGCATGCTTCCTGGCCTGAGCCTCAGCAGTGACAAGCTGGGCTTGAGCCTCAGACAATTTGGATATCAGATCCTTGATTTGAGTCTTGTAGTTGGTGTGTTCATGTTTTAAAAGAGACACAGTTTTCTCTAACTCCTCAATTTTCTTTTGATAGTCAGATTTAGCTCTCTTAAAATCAGATTATAAAATATTTAAAGACTCAATATCAGATCTGATTTCCATATTGTAATCCTGATAAAATATTTAAAGACTCAATATTAGATCTGAGTATTATCTGTTCTTGCCATGAGAGCTTGAGCAGGAGTCACATCCTATATCATGAAGCTCCAGTCAACTTCTTGAGCCATTGCAGCTATTTCAGTTGACTTTCCAGTGGGCTTTGAGGTTGAGGGATGTGTGGAGGCCTGTGGGGTTCCCGGATTGGTCTTGGGAGCCTTGCATTCCCTTGCAAAGTGACCGAGTTGGTGACAGTTGTAACACTTTGCTTTGGTCTTGTCAAACCCAAACTTGCTGGTAGTTGGGTTTTGAGGGAATTGCCTTCCAGTTCTCTTAAAAAACTTCTTCGCTCTATAAGTTAAAAGAGCCATCTGTTGGACAATGTCCACATATTCTACATCATCTGGATTGAAACACTCGAGATCATCAGAACAGTATTGAAAATCACCGGAGTGTCCACTTCCTAAGACAAAGGCACAACTTTCCTGGAAGGAATTGTGTTGAGCCTGTTGAGACCTTGGAGTCTCAAGAAAAATGATGTAAGGTCCAGAAGAGCAAGATGGCTACTGGTAAGTCAGGTAGTGCTGAGGTTGTGGGGGTGCTGAGCCTTCTACAACCATTAAAGCGTTGCTAGCAGGAAGACTCAAAGGATGGCTTGCTTGGTGGCCCTTCTTACTTTCCATCTCTAGACGATATCCATCAAGGATGTCGTAAAGTTCAGTCATAGTGAGAGTGTTCAAATTCTCTGTCCTTTTAATAGAGACACAGTAAAATGTCCACTCGTTTGGAAGAGCACTCATGAACTTTCTCGTGAGATCTTTGAGTTCAGGAGTGATCTTCATATATTGAAGAAAGGAGATAAGATCCATATACCTGAAATACTGCTGGCTGAGGGTCTCTCCAACAATATAGGTGAAGTTCTCGAACGGCTGCTTCAGTGAGTCGTTCTTTGAGTCGTTGGAGCTTGAGTACATCTGAGCAAGAGCATCAAACAATTCCTTTGCAGACTTACAATGCTCAAACCCCACCATGATGGAGTTCGGTATTGCAGTCATGAGAATTGTCATAGCATTGCTATCAATGTCTATCTTCTTTCGGTCTTCGTCAAAATAGTCTTCAACAGCCTTTTCAATCATGGCACCATTTCCACCAGGTGATGCCACCTTTGGCTTATACGGATCGTTGACAATGGAGTTCCACATCTTGCTGTCTTGGTATCTGATGAAGCCTTTCATTCACCTGCTCCAAGACCTAAAATTTTTAGGAGTAATAATGGGAGCCGTTGTCATGGTTCCCATCTCTACTTCGGACTTGTTAAAGGCCATTTTGAGTGAGTGAGTTATAGGGAGGAGTGAAAAACAGGTTGATTTGGATGGTTAGATCACGCAATCAAGAGCCTGAGAAGCTCTTATGCCAATTGCAGGATCGGTTAAGGGTTACTTAACACTTAGTTTTTCTCTCAAACTCATTTTGAACAACACTTGGATGAAGATAGAGTCAATAAGAGTTGATCACAATATAGTAAGTAATACAGAACATAAAAAGTAATTTTCAATGTACTTGTATATATTACTTCTCAACTCAAATATTACAAGACTCTTACAAGCTTATCTTTTCAAGTTACAATGAGAAACTATATATAATACTACCTACAACCGAATATACTTTGATACTAACTGGGATCCTATAACTAAAGCCTATACTACAAGACTATAGTTTAAGGTATCTCGGATAAAGTCTTATACGAGATTTGGTAGTCAGGACATGTCCACTGGTTCATAGAAGTATCAGAGGTCTGCAGTGGAGTGTCAGAGACCATACTTATGTCCACTGCTTCATAGAAGTGTCTTCCGAAGGTTAAGTGGCTTCGAAAGAACAAGTACTTCCGAAGCCACTTATATTTCTATTGAGGCTGCTTCTTCTAAGGCTTCGGAACTTCTTCTTTCCTTCATACTTCGGAAGTAGTCTTCTGATTGCTCTCCTAAGACTTAACCTTCGAAAGCAAGCTCTTGACTTCGGAAGTAGTGTTCTGTCTTCGGAAGCTGATCTTTCACTTTATCTTCGGAAGAACTCTACAAACTTCGGAAGTTCCATTCTAAGCCTCGGAAGCCTTTGCATGTAGCACCAAAATTATCTAAGTGATTTGGTTTTGGTTGCACCAGCCTTCTTCTTGATCTAACAATGGTCATTCCCACGTCTTTTGCACGTAAGTGTTTTAACATGCTCCTTCCTGCCCAAGGAACTAGCCACCACATTCACCTTGTATGGGTGATGTAAAATCTCACAGTCATAATCACTGTGAAGTTCAATGCATCGTCTCTAACGCATGTTTAGTTCCTTTTGATAAAAAAATGTATTGGAGGCTCTTATGGTTGGTGTAGCTCACACACTTTTTTTGTACATATAGTGACTCCAAATCTTAAACGTAAACATTACACCACCCAATTCCAAATCACGCGTCATATAATTCCTTTCCTGATTTTTGAGCTGTCAATAGGCATAGGCACTTACCTTATCCTTTTGCATTAGAATACAATCAAGTCCTTGATATAATGTGTCGCAGAATATTGCAAAATCATTTGACCCGTTAGGAAGAGTCGATATTGGAGTGTTACACAACTTATCTTTTAATGTTTGAAAGCCTCTTTTTGGCTAGATTCCTAATCGAATTTCTTATTCTTCTAGGTTACCATTGTCAATGGCTGAGTGATATTCAAGAAACTTGCAACGAACCATCGGTAGTATCCATCCAATCCTAAGAACTATCGAATTCCCGAAGGCGTCCTGGGTGTATCGAATTTAGACATTTGCTTGCAAAACAAATAGTCTGAACCATTAAGTTCTGAACCATTCAAACATCTGAACCGGTAAGAGGCTGATTAAGATGCTACCAAACAACCCCTAAGTTGGAATTTGGCCATAGTGGACTTAATTTCATGTCTAGATCGATAACACTAGTAAAGATCCAACTTCAACAAAACAATCAGATGCATCAGACCCGGTTGACAATTCAAGCACTCTTATGCCACCACAAGTCGAAGCTAAGTATGAAGAGGGAGCCCCTAAACCTGAGACCGAGACAAACGAACAAACAAAAACAATAAATGACCTACCCCTTCAGTGCTCTAACAGACCCATATTCTGCCTTAAAAGTTCAATGACTATCTGATGTACGATGAAGGTGAACTACTATTATTAGGGGGAAAAAAAAACTTTAATCAAATAAACAAATTTAAAGTCTAGCATGAAGCAATGTAAGCAAAACTAATATCCATAGAAGAGAATGACATTTGGGAATTATATGAACCACCTGTTGCTGTCAAACTGGTCGGTGGATATTTAAACTCAAGACGGATGCCAATGAATTAATAAGAAATCATAAAGCTAGATTGGTAGCAAAGGGCTGCTCACAAAAGCACGTGATAGATTTTGACGAGGTGTTTGCACCAATGGCAAGGCTCGAAACAATACGATTTCTCCTTGCCATTGTAGCCAATAATGGATGGGAAGTACATAGGGTGGATGCCAAGACAACATTTTTAAATGTTAACTTAAGAGAAGCTTATGTGAAATAGCCCGAAAGTTTCAAAGTAAAGGCATATGAACACAAAGTATATTGATTAAAGAAAGCATTCTATGGCTTGTGTCAAGCCTCGAGAGCCTAAAATGAGAAGCTAGATAAAAGAGTAAAAATATTAGACTTTAAACGATGTGAGAATCAACAATTAGTGTACAAAAGAACGAGAAAGACGACACTCATAATTGTTGAGATTTACGTTGCCAACCTAGTTGTAACTAGAAACTGTAAAGTCGATACAGAAACATTTAAACAACAAACGAAGGTTGAATTCAGAATGAATGATCTCAGGTTGCTTTTATACTACTGGGGTATTGAACTAATCCAAGAAAATTGAAGGATCATGCTCAAGCAATCAAGTTATGCAAACAAGATACTACAAAAAATAGAGGTATGATTATTGCAACCCAACAAGAGTGCCTATGCAACCTCGATTACAAGTGGCGAAAGATGATGGAACTAGAGAGATAAATGGTACGCATTACCCAAATTTAGTTGGTAGTCTGAGGTATCTCTTACATATCCATCCAAATAAAAGCTTCTTTGTTGGATCCATGAGCCACTTCATGAAAAATACAAAAGAGACACACATGAATCTCACTACTAGAAAACTGGTCTGTATGTTACGCAAATTTCCGACGCAAAATTTTGTGTTAAAATTAGCGACACAATTGCGACACATATGCTACAAAAACTGAAACCCTAAATTTTCATCAAACTTTCGACAAGAAAGCGACAAAATTTTACAAACTATAGATTTTGTCGCGGATGCATAGTAAATTCCGACACAATGCTAACTCAAGTGAATTAAAATCG
Organism: Flaveria trinervia; assembly: GCA_025506515.1. Classification (NCBI taxonomy): domain Eukaryota; kingdom Viridiplantae; phylum Streptophyta; class Magnoliopsida; order Asterales; family Asteraceae; genus Flaveria; species Flaveria trinervia. The sequence continues at coordinate 74,414,645 of CM046452.1, forward strand.
TATTAATCAATGATTATTTCACAAATGGGTAGGAAAATGATATTAACAATAATACCATTGGTCTTTTTTGAAAATAACAAAACAAAAACACTAGAAATCATAAATTTGGTTGCAAATATGTAACATGATTTACTACACGTTTGCGACGCTATATATTATTTTATTGCTATTATCATGTTTTTGTTATTTTTGTTCTTTATTTTCACACACACAAACACACACACACATATATATATATATGTATGTATGTATATATATATGTGTATATATATATATATATATACTACTATTCTGTGATATTTTTTTTACAAGAATCCACCATGTGTGGGCAGAAGCACCATACGAATCACATCAAAAACAAATTTCTTCATCTAAATTTTACTGTTTGTGATTTGCAAAAACTACCAAGTATTACAGAACAGGCTAATACAAAATATGTTAATTCTCATATATGGCATCTTCAACAAATATCACATGGTTAAGAAAATATATAATCGAGCTATACAGATTGAACAAAATCTTAAATCTAGTACTAAAACAAAAAAATATACTGAAGAGAAAAACCAGATTTCAAGCTAATTATGAGAAGAAGAAAGATTCCCACATAACACACTGGTTCCGAAGGTCGTGCACCAACAGGTCGGAGCATTTTATTATTATATAAGAGAAAGTATCACATAATAGTAATAAAGTTTCAAAAGTGTTTTAATTTAGTCACTCATATATGTTTTTTTCAAATTAGACAACTAAGTCATCAAATCGAGTTATTATAGAATTTTGTTACATAAATAAAGTAATGAAAAATAGGACGTTGGGGATAGATTTTGAATATATGATATTATTTTTAAAAATTAAAAATAACTGTTAATTATATTAAAAATAAAAAAATTACATAAAATTCATGTCACCGTTTCACATTAGCATAAAAAAAGAAAAACATATTTCCTAACTAAAACAAAAAATAAAATGCTAAAAACATGTAAAAAATTATAGTTTTAAATACAATATGAAAATCGAATGATCTAATTAAAATACTTTTTAAACTTGACTTATCTAATTGAAACGCTTTTAAACCTTAATTACTATTTTGCAAAGTCACCCCTTCATATAAACACATTGAGATGTATCTGATTAAATTTGTCGGTTGAGGATGAACACATGATAAGCTGATCGGATAAAGCTAGAGGTGCAAAAACCATCATCAATAACGATTAACACCCATATGTGCATCGCTCACCATTTGAAGACAGGAAACCCTATTTTGAGAGGAGAGATGGAATGACTCGGTATGATTTGAATTTTGAAATGAGCTGCTTGTTTGAAAGGAGGGGGTGTTTAAAACAAGTTGCTTGGTTGAGAGAAAGGGATTTCAAGCTTTGTAAACTGTACCATATGATACCAGAGTTGTACTTTTTTTAACTTTAGAAGATTTGATCAAATTACTATTTTATCCTTGTAATGTATCTATGTATAATATAGATTAAGATGTTATATCTTTACTTAGGTTATTCTTGTGCCAAACAAGTCTCTAAATAAATTTTAAAACCTCTTAAGTTTCAAATATATATATGGAAAAAGACATTTTCAAAACCTATTAGCTGATATCGTATGAAGTAATGATGCTGGTATCGGTTTTTATATAACGTAAAATTTAATATTGTTGTCATACAATTAAGTTTATTTGTAAATATTTTGAAAGTACACCGTTTTAGTTAACTTATAGTTAAAGTAGTTATTGTTAAATGTCATAAAACTATATTTTAATCAACCAACTTTAGTGTTTAATGTGAAGTCTTTATTGGTGAAATAAATACTTGTTAGTTGTAATAATGTATTCTTCAGATAAAACATTGTGGCACAAACATGAAAATGATGCGTGAAATACACTGGGAGACGAATCCTCACAATAGGTCTTTCGTGAATCACCATCACCGTCCATATGACCCAACGAACAACCGTTGATAAGGCTCTAAGTGCATCAACAAATACACGATATTAAAATCTTATTAAATTTAATTTTTTCTGTTGTTAGACTTTGGTGATTACTTATTTAAACAAATGATTTACCATCCTAAACTTTAGTCTTAATGCCATCATTTGTTGAACTTCTCTTTTCTAGTTCCGTAGACATAAAAAAGCTTGGGCTCCTAATTCTGATCACCTAGGTAAAACACTATTAAAACTTTAATTTATTATTTTAATTTGTCTTCAATGATATGATAATTTACAACCTCTTATAGTGATGTAGTGATAGATGTGTAATCATCTCATCCACATGATGATGGGTTTGAGCGTCAATGGAGTCGTGAAGTAGTAACATTATTGATTGCCTCCTGTAGAATAACTGTAATTGTAAGGGTACGTGGAATTCTAAGAAAACAAGAGTTTGACATTAAAAGAAGATATAAGAGTAAAAATAAAATCTTATTTATTATATATATTACTAATTGCTAATCTTTGTGTGTATTAGTATTTGTATCTTAGGCTTAATGGGTTGTATTTAATTTGGATTTTTTCAATCTTTGATTTTATTTTACTTTTAACCCTAATACTTTTACAATTATAATTTCACTTTCAATTTTATCACCTGTACTTTTTATATTTTTTACAAGTTTTCGTTTTACGATCCGGTCTAAATTTTACTAGTTAACACACCGTAATGTGCATGTATGATTTTAGGTTTACGGTTATTTTTCTCCTTTTACGGCCCATCATAATGCACGAGTGCTAGATCAACTTAGTTATTTTTTAATGTTTTACGTTTCATGTGCGTGGTTCAATGTTTTTATGTCTAATTTCCGTTCGCTTTATATTTTTCATTTTTATTTATTTTTTATTACGAGTTTTTCCGGTGTTGGTGGTTGACTGGTCGCTAAAGGTTATGACATTGTTACATCTTGACATGGTTTTATGCTTCGTCGCAACGCGATGGCTTAATACTAGTTTTGTTTAAAAGAGATTGATTAATAAAAAATATCAACCGATTAAAATAAACCGTTTGCATAAATTACCAAACAGATTAAGATGCCGTTATATAGTGGATATATAATCCACTAAATCATCCCCTAACTTTCCAATAAAGCCATTACTTTCAAATAATCGTTCTATTAAAAAAAGAAAAGAAAAGAAAACTCCCTTTTTTAACACCTAATTAGATAATAACAAATGATCATATAAGCTTTTATAAAAAGAAAAGAAAACTAATACTTAATTATTGAACAAGTGTCCAACTACTGGTGAAGTATAGATTTTTAGTTCTTTAACTCTTTCTCCTATTAAATGAAAAGATAACAAATAAATAAATTGAATAATTAAATATAAAAAGTTTAAATCTTCTTATTATAATAAATCATTAAAGCATTCTAAATTATAAGACTCAACTATAATCTTATCGTAAAATATAACTTATAATTCTTAACTTTTATTATTTATTATTTTTAATTTCTTAATATTCGTCTGTTACTATTTTATTAATTGCTAATAACATGAAAGATACAAAAATAACCAATTGTAATGATTTTAATATGTTAATTTTTTTACCCATGTAATAAATGTGTTTCTAGTCTAGTATTAGAGATATTAGAATTCTTATTTATGTCGGGTTGATCGAATAATTTCATGTTTGTGGATTGAGAGTTTAAAAAGGTGGACTCGACTCAACCACTTTCAGAGATATTAGCTTTAATGTAAGATCTTAATCTCGAATATCATGGTTGTTTCCAAAAAAAGGTTTATTACTTCATGAAAATATCCTTTATTATTGGAGTACCTAGATATTTTCGTTTATAAATATTACTAGGTTAGTCTCCGTGTAATACACGGATTAAATAAATAAAATATTAATTAATTATTAATAAAAAATTAGGTATTATAAAATCATACTTGAAGATAAAATATGATTATAAGTATAAATAGCTACTTTAAGTAAATAAATAATAAAAACTTTTATTTTATAAAAAATTGTGATTTTTAAATATATTGTTTTAAGAAAAATGTTTTTTATAAGTTTCATTATATTTTTTATTTTATTAAAATTTTGTTTTTAAAAAGTGGTTTTTAATAAAAAATAGTTTTTAAATTTATTAAATTATATGTTTTTTAATTTGAAATTTGTATGGGTAATAATACTATTAGTAGTCAATATTATTATTAATGATATTGAGAAATGAGAAAGTAAGTATAATGAGATATACAATAGTTTCTCGCTTATTTTAGTTTTTTATAGATAGATAGATAGACTAAACACTCATTAAATAAATAAATTAAATTTTAATATAAAATATATATATATATATGTAAAATAAAATAAATAGTTACAATATAATATTTTAATGTAAAATATAATTGAAATTATATATAGGTAATAGTTAAAAAAATAAATTAATTATACCATTTTTTAACTCTCTTATGTAAATAGTTTTATTTTTAAACATTCATTTTAATATTTTTTATAAGAAATATCTTTATGAAAATCTTGTTTTTTAAAATATATGATTTGTAATTATTTTGGTTGTTTTAATAAAAGTGTTTTAAAATAATTCACATGTTTATTAATTTTTCAAAAACAAAACGATTTTAAAGTATTTTGTTTAAAAAATATTTAATGTTTTAGAATATATCACATTATATAAAACTTTAGTTTTTTGTAATTTAGATTTTAATTAAAATATATTATTTTTAATTTCCTTCATAAAATCTATTCTAAAAAGATAATTTGATTTAAAAAAAAACTTTAAAAGAGAGAAACATAACAATTAATAAGAGAGAGAAATTTGTATGAATGTTTAAATTAGTATCACTTTTTTGGAGATGAAAATTAATGTATGAATGTCTAAAAAAAACAAGTTGCAAAAACATGGATTAAAAAATAATAAGTGATAAAAAAATCTTATTTTATTAGAGGTTATAGATGTGACTATTACTAATCAAACAAATAAATTACTATAAGATATATACATATTTTCCTTAAATACTAAATATGAAAGAAAACTAATATACAAGATTAAGTGTAAGATTTAGATCGTGACACGCTTTAACTTAGGCATGAAGTAAAATACACAACTTTCCTTTTTAATTTCAAGTGGAAATGCTTTTACAAATAAATGGCAGAAGTTTTATATTTGAGGAGATAGAAGTTTTTGGATCTTAAGAAAAGTTTGGTCCACTATAACCAAGTCATTTTCACAACCAGGTGCATATTATTGTAAATGTAATATTCTCACAAGCTACAACTACTAAAGTGCCAAAAAAAATTTAATGTTTGATACACCAAATCTTATAAAAAACTTTGGTTATGTTTATTGAAAGTATAACCAACTTAAATACAAAATAATTAGGTAAAGCTATTATTGCTAAAAACATTAAAAAGAATTATGATTAATGCATCATTAAATTTACTGATTTCACAATTAAAATAACTAGTATGACTTTTTGAAAAAAATGTATATTTTACAAAATAATTTTTACAATGGTGTTACTTTTAAATTTAAAAAGTTGGCGATGTAACAAAAGATAAAGTAGAGACATGTCAAAAAGATATCGACACGTATGTTACAGTAATAACTATAATTTCTATGCAATTGTGAAAATGGGAGCAGTATCTTTTATCGTGCGGCAACAACTAGGAATAGTAGCAGCAAGAATAGTCATTACCGTAACAGTAGCTGGAGCCACGATGTCGACGAGAGTACTATAGCTAGTAGTAGCAGCGATACATAGTAGCACTAGCAAGTAGCTGTAACAACAATAGTAGGTAGTAGGTAGCAATAACAACAAATAATAGCACTAGCAGGTTGTAACAACAACGGTAGAAGTAGCAGTTGTAATAACAGTAACAATATTAGTAGTAATATTAGTAGTAGTAACATTAGCAATAATAATAGTAATAGTAGCAGTAGTTGATGATGATGATGATAATAATAATATAATAATAATAATAATAATAATAATATAATAATAATAATAGTAATAATAATAATAGTAATAATAATAACAATAATAATAACAATAATAATAATAATAATAATAAGAATAATAGTAGTAATAATAATAGTAATAATAGTAATAATAATAATAGTATAATAATAATAGTAATAATAGTAATAATAATAATAATAATAATTATAATAATAGAATGATAATGATAAATAAAGTAACAATAAATAAGGGTTATTGTATTTTCATAATCCAAACTTTCATTTATTAGCTAAAATTAATTCCAACTCAGGAAATGTTTATAGACACTCTTAATTTTAACTTATTTTTCTCCAAAAATTCATTACTAACTGAAAGTTAACCCCGTTAGTTTTTTGAAGATGTGAACTGCTTATGTGGGTAAAACACTAAGCCAGAAAGTTGAAATATATCGTTAGGTTCATCAATTTAAAACTACTACACCTTGAAACCTGTCAATCTTCACCCCCTACTCTGAACCACTTGACTTGTTGGAAATAGATTTTAGTTGATGATAGAAGCTCGACACCGAAAAACAAACCTAATGAAGGCTAGACGACGACAGAATTAAAAAATGTCTTAAAGCTGGCCACATTTCATAAAAAGACTAACGGGTGTTAAATTTTAGTTATTAAGAGATAATTGAAGAAAAATAAAGATAAAATTGATAGTGTATGTAAATATTTCTTAATTTGAGATTAATCTAAATCAATAAATAAAAGTTCAGATATTAAAATCCAATAACTCTAAAAATAAATCAAAACCTATATATTGAATGCCTGGGCAAATATGTGGAGTATATCGGGAGTATAAAAAGAAAAAAGAGAGAAACAAGTTTATGAGACAGCTAAAACATGCATAAGACTATCTTTAGCGGCAAAGTCGTGGTCTTTTCTCATGTCTTTGTCACACTTAAATAGTTAGTAATATTACCGTCTTCCCCGCGACACAATACATCACCAATTTTATCGTGCCAGGTACCGCCTATGCTCTTCTTCGCCTGAAGCATTCGTTTATCGCCGTGCTTGATGCCTACATGCCCCTTAACCTAATCCATCGTATATGACAAAAACAATATGCATGGTCTACGTGATTTGAAAGAGAAAACCATTGAGTAAACCCACAACCTGATAACTATACCTATGAAAAATTATTTATATACTAAAACACTTATTAGTATTTAGTATTTACATGAAATAAGTACTATTCATGACTTAGAAATTGTTATATATACATACACTTAACACATTATACAAATATAATATTTATATAAGCTCTAGGCTAGTAATATATTTAATTGTTGTAGACTTTTAGTGGTGATAGAAATATATGATTGATAGATGCAAGACTTGAGATAACAAATAAGGAAATTGTTTTTTGTTTTACATACAAAATATTTGCTCTTCTAGAACATTCGCTATGTTTTTACTTTCTATATTTCTCCTTTGATTGGTTCCACAATGTCTTGGATTTCCTTCCCCTTTTATTCTACTTTTTGTATTTGGTACCATTGATTTTCTCATAAGTTGACGCGGACGATAATGATGGGGTAAGGAAGAAGATTGTAATTTTAATCTCATATTTGTATTTTATCAGCATCTTTTTTATTCTACAACTACTTTATTTCAAAAATTATAACATGTACATTCTAAAATTTTTAAAACATAATTATTTAATTGAAAGAATACATGAATGTCCTCTTAAAAACTTTAATCTCATATTTAGTTATAAAAGCATCTCATACTCGTCAGTATCTATCATACAAAACATATTAGGTTCACAGTCATAGTCATGGGAATTGAGTATGCCCCGATGTTGATTATTTAAAATTTTAATAACTTTTAGAATAGAACTATTTTAACAACCTATTTATTATATTTTTAATAATATAATATACATTGATATATTTAATTTCGACATCGATGTGAGTATACAACATCAAGAAATCAAGTCTTCATGCTACCTGTCTCAAACCTATAAAAAATTCAACACTAATCTTATATTCCAATACACATCTAGTAGATATTACTAATTCAAAATGTTTCCAATTTTACGTTTTTTCGGTGGAATTGGGGTTTCTTTATCAACCCTTTAATTCTACTGGTTGTATATAATTTATACTAGGTTAAAACCTCGTGTATTACGTGAGTTGAATAAATAAAATATTAAGTAATTAGTAATAAAAATGTAATAATTATAAAAAATATGATTGAAATTGCATATGAGTAATAATCTATTATAATAAAACAATGATATCATTATTTAAAACTTTTGTTTTTAAACCCTAATTGCATTTTTAATAAACATTCATGTTATCCCAAGAGTAACTTTTATCCGTTGAGTAACAGTCCTTCCACTCGGCACCGTTGGTTATTGCAAAACAAACCGTTTTAAAATATATCAATATTAAATTTTTTTTTATTATAACTCCTAATTTTAGTTTTTTTTGTTTTATAAAAAAATCATTTATAAAAGCATCTATTTCTTGATTTATTACAAAATAATTTTTATTTTAAAAAAAATTAAATAATATTATAAGTATTTAAAGTAATTGTTTAATAGGAGAGAGAAACAGAAAAATTATAATTAGATGGTCTAGAATTGTGACAAATGACATATTAAAACCTTCTTTTATTATAATAGAAGATAGATTTATATAGTTAATTAATTATTTAATAATAATAGAAATTAGTTTTGCTATACAGGTCACAAATAACATATGGGCTAATCATGTTGTATATAAAACTAGTAGAATAAACCCTAATGTTGCAGCAGGGTTGTTGATGTTATGAAAAATATGCAATCGGTTTTGAATAAAGTTTATATCAAAGTATAGAGAAAAAAAAAATGAAAATTTGGAATCGCATATTCATAATTTTATAAAATAAAAAGGATAAACCACATCATTTTTATGTAAAACAAAAACGTGAAATAATTTTGATAACTAGATCGAACGTATCAATCTATGCGATAAGAAGAGCTAGAACTACGCTAAGACCAAGGCTAAGGGCAAAAGCGAAAGTCACTAAATTAAAGTTGTAAAAACACCAAACGAAAAACAATAACCAAAAACAATACTAATAACCTTCCCAATGAGGAACAACCACAAGTGAAAAGGCTCTAGATCCACCACCTTTGACACATTAATAATGTGAACACTTTTGTCATTTCATTTATAAATACCAAATCTGGTTCCTTTACGCCTTTTTAGCACAAGATCTACTCAATTTAACGAGTTATGTGTGACCATTTTGGTTAGGTAAAACAAATCTTATTAATTTCACCATATAGTCCAAGTTATAATTCCGTGTAATACACGGGTTGCTAAAATATAAATTTATATTTTTTGTGATAGAGATTTTCTTTTTACATATTTATGAAATATTATAAAATTTTAACATATATTTATTTTAAAATATAACATACTTTACTTAAATAATTGTAGATACATTTAATATTAGGAGAGAGATAAAAACACAAAAAATTAGAGAAAAATTATTTAATTAATATGAGAAAGAAACGAAAAAAAATATTAAAAAGATATGAGAAAGTGACACATATCACTTAATATTTTTATTTATTAATATAGATATTCTAAGGTTTACTTTTTTCACTCATTCCACAAACAGTTGAGAGGTTCATTGGGTCGATCTTACAAGTTTGGCATTTGCATATTGTGTTTATATTGTTAATTTTATCGATCTTGGATTAACCTAACTAATTTTTCTCCGTGAGCAATGTGATAAGGGTTTGTTGCTTTCCACTCGCGTTACGTAGCATGACTTTGGTCGCTATCGATCTGGCTAATCGTAAATCATAAAAGCAAATTCCAACATGGGTTCCGAGCTACAAATTCGGTTATTTTCTTAAGGAAATAAAGTCATGCCCTTGTGTTGTTGGTTTCAGATCCAAAATCATACTCAAACTCTTGTTACTCATTCATTCTCAAATGTACATTACATAGAGAAAAAACATCTTACACCAAAAGAAAAAGAAATTAACTTACCCACTAATCCATTACTCTATTATTTAGATCACTAATCTTGCTAACTAATTATGACCCACTACTTAACCCGACTTGACCCGATCAAAATTAACCCAACATGCGCCACGCAACGGAGTTTGGTTGTTTTTCCTTCACACTACGTGGAAGGAGTTTGGTCGTCATTGGCTCGTCAAAAACTATTAAAACAACTACCGAAACTGGTTCCGATAATACTAATATCAACAAAGATGTTTTTCGCTCATAATCGGTTAGCTTAATCATAGTACCACAACGGTAACTTCACTCGCTTGATCCTACTAAAAAACCTTGATTTTGAATACAAATCCGTCTTAGAAAAAATATATCATAACGTTAAAAAAAATTTAAAAGCAACCTTCCATTCTGTTTTTTTACAAAAAAGTTAAAACAGGTATAAATTAAAAAACGATAAACTACAACCTCGGTGGAGACTCATGTTTGACGCATGATGAGAGCTTATAGCCTCAAGGCTTTCAACAAACTACTAATTAGCTTCCCCGAAAGAACACACTTGTTGCCCTTAGTTTGTCTTGGTCTTAGGCCGTTCACTAATATAATATGAGATGTGTAAATGAAGGAAAAAAAACTAAACAATGAATTTTTTTGATAAAATGTAAAGCCAAAACTATTGTGATAGAAAGGGACGGACCTAAGGCTACCAATGGGTCGGTCACACCTCATCAAAAATTTTGTTTAGTATCTATTTGATCAAATCTCGGCTGATCCTTAAAAATTTTTGAGACCAAACCTTAAGAAATTTGAATATAGTGAACCAAAAAATCAACTTAAAAGAAAAAACACATGCATACTCGAATAAATTAGAGCAAAAGCTTAGGAGGAAGAAGAGTAGAGAAAGATACAAACTTTTCATTTATAAGAGGTTGCACGATGGTTAGAGAAAAAATGTACACGTAATATACTAAGCACATAAAGTATAAACAACTTAAATAAAATAATTCTTATAATAATAGAAACATTCCATTTAGCCAATTAGGTACCATTAGGTAACTTTTTAAGATTGTTAAATTCTAATTAGATAGTTGATTATTTCTTAATTGAAAGTTTTAAATTAGCTAATTATTTGAATTATTATCTGTAAAACTAAAATCAAACATGTTTACTTTTTATACCTTTTTAGTTGTATATATATGATCATCATAAATTCTTTTTTTTTTCTCAATAATGTGCTCCAACCTGACCCTTATGAGACCAATTTTTATTATTATATTTAGTGATACGTACACAATCGACTCTAAAAATTTTCCAACCCCATCTAAAATTTTTTGGGTGTGTTACCAGTGACTGACTTATTAGCAATTTAGTATACACTCATGTCCTTGTGATATGGTGGTGTTGGTGATTGCCCACTATATGAAATCTTAAATTTTTATAAAGATTATTTGTAGTTTAGTGGAAAAGGATTGTAAAAAAGGCAATTTAGTATATAATCTTTTGGTTTAAGTGTACACTAAAGTTGTAAAATTAGGTAGTTATAAACTAATATGTTTCTTCTAAGATACAAAAATAATTGGGTGAGTATGCATACCTCTTTAATATTTAATTTAAAAATGAGTGCAAAAATGAGGAATCTCTTTAATACTTTCCACATTGCATATGATATTGATGAAATGAAAAGAGAATTTTACAAAAGTCCAAGCCTTTTTTACCTTGTCAAAATCATAAGACCATAATTTTGAGTACACACACAATTTATAAACAATAATCTTATTATCTCTCTTTTAGAATGAAAATTCACGAACACTTTTAACCTATTTTTAACTTTACATCACAACTAACTTACATCAACCGATTATAGATAACACTCGAACCCTACAACTTAAGGAAAACTTCCACATTTACTTCAAAGATTTTACTCTTGTAGCCAACCCTTTGATATTTTTTTATTATTATCTTTATATACTTAAATAGGGGAAAGTTAATACAAAGTGTTTTTTCATGCAAATTGTACGAAATTTAGGAGTTGAATTATCACACAATAAAAATTATAATCACACAAGAAGGATTATACTTGCGTGATATTTTCACGTATAGATGAAATTGTCATGTAAGAATACATTCCAGCGTAATAATTCTAATTTTGCGTGATTAATTATTATGTTTGCATTATTATTCCACCAGTGATGTTTATCTTGCATGATTACTTTGTATATTTTCTATGAAAATATCATCTTATCCGGTAAACTTTTCCTACAATTCTACTTATATACACAAACAGAGAGAGAGAAAGGAGGGAGAGAGATACAGAGAGAGAGTGATCTAAAACTCATATCTATGTCTTTCTCTCCGAAGATATTTTATAATAATTCATGACAATTATGGTGCGTTACCTTTATCAAGTGAATTTATCAAATAACTAAAATGCACTAATTATTTGAAATACTTGGATTTCTTTATTATAAAATAGAGAAGCAATCATTAAACGTGAATGCTTTTATTATGCAATAATCCGACAATAAGTTCAACTAGTACATCTTATCGAAGGGTTTTAGCCCTGTAGTTAAACAACTATTTAGATCAAGCATAATAGGGGTAGATGACACTTCAACAATATGACAATGTCAATGACGATTCTTGAGAGCAAAAAATCGCCAAACGACGATTTTTAAGCCGATAAAGGGCCAATAGTAATTTCAATTTACATTTGGTTAAACAAACTAATTCAAATTAAACTCTAATACGTGTTTAGAAAAACCATTAGCTAGCCTAGTTTCTAAGTTACAATTTACCGATAAGTAGTTGACAACAGTCAATACCATTATAGTAATTTTCATGATACATTTAATATATATTAATTACCGACTTAAGGTGCATTAGTGGTTGTACTTTAAGTTTTAAAAGTTGTAAGTGTTTTTTGTTTTTTATTTCTTTTATTTTTTATTTTAAACCAAATACTTTTGTATCTTTTACATTATAACCCCTATAATTTTTTACTTTTAATTTTGATCACCTATTTTTTTCTTTTTTTACAAAATTTTCGCTTACATTTCGCTCTAAATTTAAGATTTAGTACGACGTAATGTGTGTGTATAGTTCAATGTAAATTGAAATATTGTAAGTGGGGGCCTTAATACTAGTCAATTATAATCATTAAAATATTGTTGTTTGCTTAACCTCGATAGTTAGTTTTTATTATAGAAGTTTACTTAACACTAGGTTAATTAGTAACCGTACGTTATACGAATTAAATAAATATATATTTTTGAATAAGTCATCACATATTTTTTCAAATGTGTTTTACAAAGAAATTAACATATACAACTTTGCATATAAACAATCATAATCATAATACACTATATATTAAATAATACGTAAAGAATTAAAATTTGAAACAAAATATTTTTTTTGAAATAAAAACGAGATGATTTAATTGTCAAAGAAAGTAAGAAAATTATGATTTAAATATAAAATAAAATAAGAAAAATAAAGAGATTTTGTTAAGTATAAATATTAATAGGAGAGATTGGCGGGAAAACAATCTTAAAAATACATATAAACGTGACACACATACCAAAAGTTACTTTTTTCTTACACATACCAGTTTTAGTAAATACGTGTATTATACGCGTTAAATAAACAAAATATAAAATAAAATAAAAATTATTAATTATGAAACGATATACTAAGACATGATATGATTGTATTATGTATAAGTAATATCTATAAGTAAAAAAACAATAATATAATTTTTTTGTTTTTTCAAAGATAAAGTAAACATTTGGTTTTAAAATAACATGTGAGAAATTTATTTATTTTTAAAATTTTCTTTCTATAACTTCCTATTTTAATTATTATATTATAAAAAAATTATTTTAAAACCAATTTTAAAATATTACGTAAAAGTAGTTTAATATTTTAGAAAAAAGTATTTTTATAAACAACTATTTTTATAGAAATAAAATTAATAAATAAATCTATTTTTAATTTATTAAAAAACCTAATTATAATATAAAAATAAATAAATAATATTATTAGTAATTAAATAGTTATTTAATAGGAAAGAGAAACGAAAAATATAATGATTAATGAATGTTATATTTACACGTGTAATCTTTATTTACTTTTTTATTAAAATAAAAAAATAAGATATAAGATTATCCTACAAGTTTATATTCAAATCATACATGGTGCGAACATATTTAAAACTACATCTGAAAAAGCAATAAAACTTCGATAAATCGCATATTCTGTAACAAAAGCTAAAAGCTAGCATAGTGTTAATTACAAGTTCTGTGAAAGTTGTAATCCAACGGATATCCTGGTGCAGTTAATTCGAGTGTCTCGTGACCAAAAGGTTAAAAAATCAATTTTACAGGATGCAACTGTTACAAAAACAACATATTTAGTGAAACTTGACATGCACCAAATCATTAACCCTAAAGTGTAATGTTTTCTCTATAATGGCTCTTTCTTTCCAGCAGCCCATCCATTATCACTCTCTTCTTATTATACTCCTGTGAGCCTTTCTCCGGCGAGTTCGCCACCAGGTACTCCGATTTACGACTGTCGTTGCCGCCATTCCTCCCGTGAGGATAACGATAAAGACAGCAGACCAATACTAACGTGCACAGGATCCCGAATAACTTCCCTAAAAACACTGCGAAAAATAGACTACTAACCATCAAATATGCACCTGAGTTCGACTCACCGCTGACTTTATCATGTGAGATGTTCATATCCCTAGCTTTTTTCAAAGAAACCGATTCCTCATCCGAAAAATTTCTAAAAACACATGATTCGGAGACGGATCTAGTGATTTTTGGAGCCTTTGGAGAGCCTTTTTGAACATGGTTTTCTGACTTCCCTTCGGATATGTTACTGCTTGACTTAAGAGACAGTTGACGGATGTAATTAAACTTCTCAGGAGCAGCCCTTTTCTGCTGTTGTAAATCGCGATTACTACGACGTGAGGTCTTGCAAGAGGTATAGGATGATCCGAACGGTGGTGGTGGTTTTGTGTAGTCCCCATCGTCGGTTTCGATGACCGGAGGTCGAATACATAGAAAGAACTTGGTTTTCATTTGTGTGTATGTTAAGAATCTTAACAAAAAATGGTGTTTCTTCGAGGTGTAGTAAGCTAAGGAAGAGGGTAGTTTAAGAGAAGAGAGGGTAGACAACTGGAGTAATAAATGTTTCTTAATTTTTGGACTTGAGACTTTTTGAAGTTTGGGAACCCAGACCACTCGTGTCCTTTATAAATAGGATCGATCAATAATATAATATAGAGTTAATTACATAACTGGTTTATAAAAAATAACTCATTTGTCTATTAAGCAAAAAAAAAAAACATATTCGAGTATTCATTTTTAATTTTATAATAAATTTGAGTATTAACACAAACAAACGTCAGATTTTCTCTTAAATATAAATGCGTTTTGGTATTTTCAACTTAAATAACTTATTATGTAAATTAGAGGGACTACTTGTGTAATTTAACTAAAATAATATTGTATAGAACACACACGTGTGTGTATATATATATATATATATACAATATTTTTACATCTGCACAATATTAATTTCTTCATCACCACCACCGCCTAGGGCTGTTCAAATAGTTCGGCGCTTGAAACTCGCTTGAACTCGTTCAAAAAAAGCTCGGATTTTTGCTCGTTCGAATTTTGGCTCGGTTATAAATGAACCGAGTGGCTCGGATCGGTTTGAAAACGAACCGAGCACGAACAAAGGTACGCTCGCTCGTCACTCGCTCGGTTTTGCTTGAATTAATTTTTAATTTAGCTTTTATATATTATATATTTGTTAATCTATTCAGTTAATTATCACTTACAACTATTTTAACTATTTAGTAAAGAAATCAACTACCCTAAATGTAAAGCTTTAATTCTCTAATCACTTCACATTTCAAAATGCTTTCATCATTCCACCCATCACCACTTTCTAGCCATCCCCCGTATCCCCCATTTCCCTATTGATGCCAAGGCGCTGACCTCTAGCACTCGGACATGTAACCCTTGACCTCCAGCACTCTGACATGTCACCCTGACTTTTGGCAATCCGGCCTGCAATAGTCTGATAGTGCATCCCACCTTTGACAACTCTGAAGTCCGACTTTGTTTGAAGCCCGACATTGTTCAATTATTCCTAATCGTGATATCTTGAGGTTAGATTTTTTACTTTATAATTTGGTTCTTAAAGAACATTTGCACAAGCATCGGTGAAAATATTACGGTTGGAACTTGAAAGTGAAAACTTTTGAATGCATTATTAGTTTTGCTTTAAACTATAACACGGAACCAAACAAAACCAAGCGCTCGGTTTGAAACCGAACCGAGTTCGAGCGAAGCTGCGTTCGATTCGGTTCGATTCGTGAACAGCCCTACCACCGCCCATGACCACCGTTCATCATCGTATCCATTACGCTCACGCCACCACATCCATCTCCGTTCATCATCAGCATTGGGCATCATCACCATATCCCCATTTCCTTTTCCTAAGTATAACCCTAAAATACAAACCAACCACCCCCACTTACCACCAGCCGCCATTACCATGTATCTATTCTCACCATCACCGTCATCTAGCCACCATATACCACCAAACTCTCCGATTGAGATGTGAATCCAATCCCCTACCACCACACCATCTCAAATTGGGGGTGTTTAAAATTTTTCGGGTTAACATGGGAATAGGAAGGGGGATTTGGTGATGATGATGGTGCGATGGTGGAGGTTGGGATAATGATGACGATGAAATTGCAATGTGGTGATGATGCAACGGTGGTGATGATGCTAATGTTGTGATGGGGGTAATGATGCAATGATGGTGGTGATGGCGGGTAGGTGGTGGTCATTGTGGTACTCGTGGGTGTCCGGCGATAGGCTGGTGGCCGGTGCGCAGGAGGGTTGGGTGGTGGGTCTAGTGGCCGACAAAGATAGATGGTGGTGATGATGGGTATATGTTAGCTTGATGATTAATACAAACTTTTTGTAGTTGCTACATCATGCAAACCTAGACACAAGGATTTGAAGCTACAATGGTTTCTCAACTGACATTCTTAGTTTTGTTCGTAATTATCGTTGGCTAATTCGTTTCATGTGATCAAGACTGGGGTTGGGTTTGGTGTTCTTTTTTTTAACTTTGATGTTTAGTATTTGTAGTCGACCACTTGACCTCGACCCTTGAGTTTTATATTGAATTGTGACATGTGGGTTCATATTAGTACTGGTGATATATTTTGGTTGTATTAATTAAAATTAGTAAATCAAACAATATGTGATATATCTATGTAACCATTCTAATGTTTGCATCAAACATCTGGCTACAAGTTACAATCTAACTTAATTGAATAATAATCACGTTCAAGAATTTAAACAAGTGATAATCATAAGCATGTTGTTTGTGATTGTTTTGGTGTGTTTGGTTTCACGATAATTCGACTTAAAGTTTATCATACGCCTCCCAATCATACCCAGTATACCTGTAGTCAGTTTAATTAAGAAATGCATGTTTGGTGTGTAAGTATATTGATTATACTCTAGGTTAGTGGTGAAGTTAAAATAAGCTATGCCTAAATAGTCGATTAAACATTATTTTCACTAACTCTTGCAACTAAGCAAATGAATTTAAAATAAAAAATGATTCTGTCTTCTGTTCTCGTGTTTTTTGTTTGTTTCTTGTTTTTTTGATTTCATCGCAATAAGATTTAGTTTGATCAAAATTTTCCTCTTTAATCAAACAATTTATTTTAATACTAACATCATGTTTTTAACTTTTGACATGATATAACAACGGTCATCAAGTTACTCATCTATACAGAATGAGCGTAACTATATAATAAGGTCAAAAACAAAATCAGTTATAAAAAACAACACAATCCATATACTGAGTCACTGAGTCACTGAGATGCTTCCACAATTATTAACTCGGCCCAGTAAGGCCGTTAGGGTATTAATTTTTTTAACAGGCCCAATAAGGGTATAATTTTTAAATTGGCCCACTTAGGATAATAAATTCTTATTTTTTTAAAATGACTCATTATTGATCATTATTTGGGTTGTTCGTAGGTTTGGACTAACAAAATAAAACTTATAGGAACCAGTTAGTCCTGAACCCAGTAAAAAGATAGGATTTCGTAAACAAAAAAATATAATCCTAAAAATAATTTCTTATGTAGCAATTATAATAGTATTTAATGTATTAATCAACCTGTTAGATTCTGGTTTTTATATATACAGGACAAGTGTTATCAAGCAACGGGTTAGCATGATCCCATTGATTCCGTTGATTAGCAATGGTAAAAAAGAGATTCACTTATAAACTGTGACTATATATTCATTGTTGTAATTCAATTTAATAGACCAACCCTCCATCATTAATTAGCTGGGATTTGAAGTCATTTTATACTTCCATTTAGTTGTATAATCCAATTTTATTACATACTCTTAGTTCATCGACTCTTCCTTGCACAATAAATTATCCCAAGAATAAAACACTCATTTTATCACAAAAAAATAATACAAATAATTATGGCTATGAATAAATTATCATAACCTCTCTTTATTTATATTTTATATCCTGGTGATTAAGATTTTGTACTATAGCCACTATACAAGTCATGTTGTGAGTCATAACTAGAAAACATGAGATTTCATCTGCTCTTATAACTATAAAATTGAACCAAGTAAATGTATGGTGCTCAAATGAGATAATATGATTTCTAGCATTTGTTTCTTTAGGGTTTGGTATCAAAAGATAATTCATTCAATAAGAAGGATTGTATATAAATACCAATTACAACCCAAACAAGAAGGCTAAAGAAAAGGAAACATATATTATCTAAAGAAAACAAACTAGCCTAATAATAAGGAAAAAATATATGAAATCAATTCCAATACTCCCCCCAAGTTGGAGCATGAAGCAAATACCCAACTTGCCAAGAAGGTACTTCAGCTGATGTGCGGCAAGTGGTTTAGTAAAGAGGTCCGCTATTTGACTCTTATTATCAATGAAAGTAGGCCTAATTTCTCCCAACTCGACTCGTTCGCGTAAGAAATAGCAATCCATTTCCACATGTTTAGTCCGTTTATGAAAAACGAGGTTATTTGCAATATTCCGGGCCGCTTGATTGTCACAATACAATGTCGTAGGGCCAATTGATGGAGCACTCAGTTCTGTTAACAACCAACTAACCCATAATATTTCACTGACAGTTGTTGCCATGGCTCGGTATTCTGCTTTAGCCAAAGATCGTGAAATGACGGATTGCTTCTTTGATTTCCAAGAAATAGGAGCACCACCAATGGTGAGTAAATATCCAGTACGAGAACGACGAGTAGAAGGGCAACCAAGCCAATCCGAATCACAATACGGAACCAAGTCCGTACCTCCCATTTCAGTAACAATATGCCTTAGCAATGTGTCTTTTTTAAATAATGCAACACTTTATGGGCAACATCCATGTGATTTCGTCGCGGGTCAAAAACAAA
Source organism: Flaveria trinervia (assembly GCA_025506515.1). NCBI lineage: Eukaryota > Viridiplantae > Streptophyta > Magnoliopsida > Asterales > Asteraceae > Flaveria > Flaveria trinervia. The sequence continues at coordinate 74,434,085 of CM046452.1, forward strand.
CTGACTGAGAATGTTGACAGAGTATGTAATATCAGGTCGAGTGGCTTGAAGATATAGTAAGCGACCAACTATTCTTCGATACAAACTAGCATCAACCACTGGCTCTTTGGGATTCTGCTCTAGTTTCAAATTTTGTTCAAACGGAAGTTGACTCGGTCTGTAACTTGTGAGACCACAATCATTAAATGCCAAGCATGTATTTTCTTTGACTTGGTACCAATCCTTTGGCTGTTTGATCTACTTCAATTTCGAGAAAATATTTTAAGGTGTCGAGATCCTTAATGGTAAAATTCTCATTGAGGTTGTTCTTTGTTTCTTCTATTTTGACAACATTGTTTCCGGCAATAATTACGTCATCGACATAAATGAGGGTTGTGATAAAGGTGTCATCTTGGTGAAAGAGGAACAATAAGTGATCGGCCTTGGATTGAACATAACTAAGAGAGAGCAAGGCCTTGGTGAACTTATGATACCAATTGCGTGATGCCTGCTTTAAACTATATAGAGATTTGTGTAACTAGCACACCTTATTCCTTTGTTCACTTGTGAATCCCTGGGGTAGTTTCATATACACCTCCTCGTCAAGATCACCGTGTAGAAATGCGTTATGCACATCGAGTTGGTGAGTTAGTAAATTATTTTTAGTGGCTAAGCCAAAGAGAGTACGAACAGTCACGAGCTTATTCACGAGCTTGGTCACAAGGGCGAATGTTTCATCGAAGTTGATGCCTTCCATTTGCGTGTAACCCTTGGCGACAAGACGCGCCTTGTACCTCTCTATCTCGCCATTGGGTTTGTATTTGATCTTGTATACCCATTTTGAGTTGATGGCCTTCTTGTCTTTTGGCAAGTCTTTAAGCGTCCAAGTTTCATTTTCTTCCAAAGCCTTGATTTAACATCTCATGGCCTCTACCCAATTTGCATTCTGGGAAGCTTGCTTAAAAGTTTTAGGCTCATGATTGGATGAGATGGGCGACAGAAAAGCTTTATGAGCATGAGCAAAATTATCATAAGAAACATAATTAGATAAAGGATGTACCGTCAAGGTGTCTTGATTGGAGTTGGGTGATGGGTGTTGAAGCGACGGGAGAAGTCTAACCTTATACTCTTGCAATCGCTTAGGAACCGACCTATTTCTTTTCTCTTGGGTGGCATGAGGAACCTGTGAGGCATTATCATGCGGTTCTCGTTCGTTGATATTAAGATTAGGGGGCTCATTACTCTAGGCCTATTCTCTCAAGGGTATATCTTGCTCAGTGGTTTGGGATTCTTCATAATTGGATTCTGCATGGGATTCTACCTGCATAGGAATATGGCATGAATGCATGTTGGGTTCTGCATCATTGGTATTGTATGGTGGCATGTCATCATGCATGTTGGAAGACTCATGCATAGATGTACGTGATTGTGGGTATGTGAAGATGGTTCCTCCTCATACCCAACTTGTTGGGTGTGGGAAAATGGAAAATAATTTCAACGAATCACACATCTTGTGAGACAACTATCTTTCTCGAATCCATATCATATATCTTATACCCCTTGTTTGAGCTCGGTTTCAGCTGAGTATTGAGTTCTTGACCGAATTTCTGGTTGTTTAGAGTTTGCTTTCGGGATTCAAGAGCTGAATCGAAGGTGGGTCTCGAACTCGAAGTGTGTTGCCCAAAGGCTGCTCAAGGTGAGTTTCTAGAACCCCTCTTTTAGTGATTTTCAACTGATTTGGGCTATTATGCATACTAAGTAAACATTTTGAAAGAAACCATGGGTTTACAGCTTTATGTTCGAATGTTGTATGCATGTATGTATGTTATAGTGTTGATTATGGGTTAGAGATGATGTTTAGCATGCTTAGATGGCCTTAGTATGTTAGATCTGTGTTTGGGTATGCTTAGAATGAGAATTAGGTGAAATTGGTAGCATAGAAAATATTTCAGAATGTTTGATGAACATGAACAGGGGTTCATGCACCCAAACAGTTGTCTATGCGTCCAACATAAGAGATTGGACGCCTAAGTGTTAGCCATGCGCCCAAGAGTGGCCATGCGCCTAAATAGTGCCCATGCGCACAGCATGTTGGCCATGCGGTTAAGTATTGGCCATGCGCCCAAGTGTGGCCATGCGCCTAAATAGTGCCCATGCGCCTAAATAGTGCCCATGCGCCTAAATAGTGTCCATGCGCCTAAATAGTGCCCATGCGTCCCAGTGAATGAAGCGGCTAAGTATTGGCCATGTGCCCAAGTGTGGCCATGCGCCTAAATAGTACCCATGCGTCCCAGTGAATGAAACGACTAAGTGTGGACCATGCGCCTAAACAGTGCCCATGCGTCCCAGTGAATGAAACGGCTAAGTATTGGCCATGCGCCTAAACAGTGCCCATGCGCCCAAGTGCTTGAAACGGCTAAGTGTTGGTGATGCGCCTGAACAGGGCAGAAACGCCCAAACAGTGCCCATGCACCCAGACTGTTTTATACTTAGAATTTTATGCCCATGCGCCTGGAAGGTCCGATGCACCCACTTTGGACTTGAGGTTTTCTAAGTGGTTTTTAAGGGGTATAATGAGGAGATAAGCCTGGTTATGATGTGATGGCTTATGTTTGACGTGTGTTATGCATGTATGATGTTGCCTGTATGGTGTATGTTTATGTTTATGTATGTTCCTTATCATGTATGTATGTCTTCCCTTGGCTTTGCGTTGAACGTTAATAAATGTAAAGAAAGTATTATGTAACTTAAAGTGGAAGATAATGAAAAGAGAAATGTAATGAATGAATGCGAGCATAAACGAATGAATGAGAGATAGGATGGCTTGCGAAAGAAAGAAAGGAGGTTCACGACTCACTAGGGTTGTTAGCTCAACTGTGTGTGTATCATAGCGTGCGATCTTGGCTTACTCATAAGGGGACATAGACACGGTGGGAGTTCAGTTTTAGTAACTGCTCCGATACGTGCGATGTGGTATTTACCATGTGCTATGTAGCGTGCGATTTTAGCTGCCTCATGTGGTTTATATAGCATGCGATCTTGGCTAACCCATGGGATGACGTGCGATTCTGGCTAAACCCCGAGAGTTCTCACACACACAAGGGGAGTCGGTCTTTGTGACCACTCCAATGGTGCGATTTGAGTGATATGTGTAATGGACGGCATAAGGGTAGCGTGCGATTTTGGCTGCCTCATGTGGTTTTTATAGCGTGTGATCTTGGCTAACCCATGAGATAGCGTGCGATTCTGGCTTCCTTATGTGTGCGATCCGTGTGATATGTACTTCGGGTACGATGAAGCGAAGGTGCGATTTGAGCAAAAGTGCGATAATGAACGAACGAGATCCTTGTCATTCGACCTCAGTAATCATAGCTGAGTGCCATGAGGAGGGTAAAGCTTGACAGGATCTAGATGCGAAATGAATGATAATAAAAGTATGAAATGTGCGATACGGATCCTTGTCATTCGACCTCAGTAATCGTGGCTGAGTGCCACGAAGAGGGTAAAGTCTGACCGGATCTCGAGAAAAGTGAAAGATAAGGATGTAAAGAACGAACGTAAATGAATTATCGTAATAATGTACATAATAGGATCCTCTTCATTCGACCTTAGTAATCGTGGCTGAGTGCCACGAAGAGGGTAAAGTCTGACCGGATCGAGAAAGAGAAGTGAACGATAATGTAATACGTGGAATGAACAAAGCTAACGAACGTAATGATGAAGATAATAATGATATTATATGTATGTACGTATGATGCATGATCACAAACGGTTGTAAGGTATAGTATGTTTTGAAATAAAGTAAAGAACGGTTTTAACAGAGAAAAGTATGTTTTATTATAAAACTAGAACTCACTCAGCGTCACTGACTTTTGTATGCATGATAGTTGGCAAGTATATGTTGATGCTGAGGAATTGCAGGCATGGATGCATAAGCTACTGGGAGAGGTTGGCATCCGTATTTTGACATGTCTTGTATTTTGAGATGAAAACAGATGTTATAAATGAATGAAATGACATGTTTTTAGTTATTAATAAAAGTTTTAAATTCCGCTACAAAAATAAATGTACGTTTTATAATGTTTTATGTGCGATGAACCACCAGTTGTAAGCGTCCCGGGAACGGAGCCTTACATTGCACATGGATCACAAAACTTTTAATAATTCTATTAGTAACGCTTTAAGCCCTCGTGAATTAACTTTTAGTAACCTTGGTAATTAACAATTGATACCAACAACCCTGGTAGTTTATTCATAAATTGTATTGAAATCAACCCATATTTTAAACCGTTTGATTCTTTTATCAGATAATTATTTAAATAAATAAATAAATAAATATTATTTCTATAACTAGTCAACCACCATTTTTCTAATATGAGTTTTGTGAACTAAACATGTAATAATTAGACATTAATCTTTTATTGTTATTCAAAGTGTAACTCTATTGATTGTACTTTGATAGCAACATTAATATTATCGATAATCAGATATCTAATATCCAACAGACTTCCACTTGGATGATTAATTGACTAATGCCCTCAACGTAGACAGTGTTGGACGCCTAGCTGCATCTAACTGCCGCCCTAACAAGGTATGATGCTTTATATCTAACCAACTCTTATATGGATCTCATTTTATTCTTATATATTATTCAACCATTCGTTTTCTTGTCTCTAATTCGAAGTAGTCTAACAAATCTTAGTTTGAGTGTGACCACGTATTTACACCCGTTCAAATTAATAAGCAGACCAGAATATCCAACTCCTATATCTATGGGAGTACAAAATTCCTTTGACAACACACAATTCCCACATAACCTCAGATTTATTCCTAATTGTTACTCTTATAACTATCTTTTACATAACAACGTTAGATAAGATCAAAAAATCTTTTATTAAGTCAGTTCAAATATATGTTTTGGATCTAAGGATATATTGATCATACCACATTTAAGAGTTCCTACGACTCAAATCCATAGAAATATTTTTTAAGTGAGTAACATCTGATATCATTCTCTGATGAACATCTATGAATCTTGGTTCTCAACGCCTTGAGCTTTCATCCCTATGAACTAACCAACCATTAAAAATAGCATCACTTCATATTCATTCCTACAAATCCAGTTGACTATGGATATTTAGAATACAATATTCAAGGGTCCATAAATGTATATAAATTTGAAACATAAGAACATTTGTTTATGAAGCCTTAACTATTGAATCAAAATAATCATCAAATGTAACTGTTAATGATCGCTAGCTCCAGATACTAATATTGAACAAACCCAATATCTAGAAAATTTAAGCTCTATTTATCAGCATCCTCTTCATATTTTGCTTAAGACATTGGCTTAATAAAAGGTTTTGCAAGATTATGATCTATGTTTTGTTTATTTTGATGTCTCTTTGTTCCAATACTTTTCATATGCAGCGGAACTACCTAGGTATGTGTTTTGTTCAATGATATGGCTTCTGTTCCTTAGCTTGAGCTATGACACTAGTGTTATCACATAATATCTTAATAGGTTTATGTATATTGGGCACCACTCGAGATCAGTTATGAACTTATTCATTCAAGCAACCACTTTTGTATCATCTAATGTGATATATAGTGTATTCCAATCTGTAGTGGACCGAGTGACCATACTCTTTTTTAAATTTCTCCAAGTTATTCTCCACTACTCAGAATGAATACGTATCCCGATTAGAATCGAGAATCATCTTGATTTGCTTGGAAGCTAGCATCAATATAATACTTAATTGCCAGCTTGTCTTTCACTTGTCCATTTATCATAAAGTAGTATTAGTTCTTCTTAAGTACTTAAATATGTTTTTTTACGATCCAGTGACTTTTACGCATATTATGTTGATACAACTTGTCATACTCGGCATGAATGTTCGTATTATGACTGGCCTAGTAAGACAGTTTTTGTATCCATCATGTGAGGTTTTTCATATTTATCGTCAAATGTATAAATTTTATACACCCTACGGATGTTTTAGTTAATTGTTTAATCCATGTGTAATTGAATATCTATTTTAGGTCTTAGGTTGGAATTAACTAAACATGTTAAGAAGCTTCTTCATTAAATCGCAAAATCTGATTTTAATATGAAGAAAATGTAACAGCTTTAATAATTAAAACAGGTATACAATATGAAAGAGTGTGTACATGTTTTATTCAACTTTAAATATTTTGATCAGCTAAATAATTAGAGGTTTGAAACTCAAATGCACTCAGTTTCAAAACACATGAACCCCATGTAATTGTTTACTATAATCATGTGATCGGTTTAATGTCTTTTGTCGTATATATTAAAAAAATGCTACACCAACTGTGTGTTAAAATAAACTACATTTTCCCTCGTGCATTTTTTTATGGTGAGTTCGAGTAAGATTCCAAATATTAAAACGTGAATACCAAACATGTTGTAAATGTTCTCATTTCAACGTAACAGTGGGTAAATACCTCGTCACTCTATGACGGGAGGTAAACTCAAGGTTGTTTAGATTTAAATTTTAACATGATGTCACATTGCAAAAATATATAATTACACACAAAACGACAGCTAGTTAAAAATAATCATAATATATTTCACAAACCTATGTAGATGTCGAGTATCACTATGAAAACATAAAATAATATAGAACATAAATTAAAATGATTTGAAAGAATAATGTATCAACAGTTGTACGACATGAAATTTAAATCCCATGTTATGATCCTGTGCGGATATTTTTATCGGCTCATGCAACTATATCAAGAGTCATATGGCTCCAGCCTACATATAGCATGGTTAACGTGAAGATAACCACTTGAATTTTGCTTATTGCTTATCTCAGTTAATTCCTTTCTAAGTCAGCCTATATGGTATGCATAATTTATTTTGATTTGCAGTATCGGTTACCCACTCGGAAGTGCACTAATTACTTTTATCCTTCTACATCAATAGCTTGTAAATCACTATTCTCCCAGTATGTTAAATATATAATTTAATAACTAATATATGTATATATATAATGTACGTCATCTAATACGCAATCCTCCAAATGATAAAAAAATAACAATATGAACACAAAAAATAGTTCACACGGACTAAAATATGAGTGAAGTCAATTGAATAAGACATTGACTTTGAAACATTAAACAGAGAGAAAACTACTTATGTTTAAAAAAAAGATTAAAAATTATAAATTGCCAATAAAGACACATGATGAAGAACAAAACCACACGAATCCATCTGTAACTTTTGAGTATGACGTTTTTGCTGAATGGTACATGACATAAGCTTAAATACGTCTGTTGCATGCAACGTTGTGTTGACTTTTATTTTATGATTATATATTGGAGCATAATCCGAATTATATTTTAATGGGGGGTAATTTATCATCAAGAAAGTGCCACCAACACCCTTATAATAGAGTATATTATATCACATATTTAATGCTACCGTTGGTAAATTCTTTTAGTTATAGAGTAAATTATATCATATATAACGAAGTTTTTGATAATGTAGAAAATAAAACTTTTTTAAGATGATCGGTAGCAAGGCATATGAGACGACAATAGATGTACATGTATAGACTTCATGAACGAGAGGTACAATCATTTATATTCACGATTGTGACACACTTTCTCCGACTTGAATGGTGTAGACACACCATGTAATGTGTAATAAGAACCCACATCCCCATGATGTAAATAAATGGGTCAAGCAAAATCCAAACCATACAAATTAAATGAGTTAGACGTATCATTATTTTTGATATGGACAAGTTATATGTTTTTGAGAAAACATCATTTAAAAAACATGTAACAATGCTATAGTCAAATCAAGTACAATAAAATTCTTGATTTTATGAGTTTGTGGTGTAGAATCATTTAAATGACTAATAAAATAAATGAAAGTAATTTGGGTTTAATTAATAAATAGATACAACTAGATTTTTAAGAATGAGAAAAATAATATAAAGTAGTTTCTCTTTTACCCATAATAGACATAATTATCTAAACTCTTTTCTACCATCACTTCGGTGATACCCCAATTTTCTATTAATGAATTACACTAAAAGCATTTACAATTTATTAATTATTCGCATTCTTGTAATTACATTAACAATCATTATTTTTTTTCTCTTTTATCCACTCATAAGCATTTTCAAAAAATTTAAAATATTACTAACTTTTTCATCAACAACCACTCACAACTATCACCTATAATATATAATATCCACTTATAAAAAAGAAGGAACAAACTATGAATACTCTAAAAGCCTATTTGATAATTTTATGCTGACCCACAATAAAATTTGATTAAATAACAGGAAAACTTTAAATCAGTTAGTATGACTCTAAAACTTAGCATTAAAGGCTTTATAAACCATTAAGAATGGTATTTCCATTTACAAAACACAATCTACTTATTTTTAATTCCGAGATAACATTTTAATGAAATTATTAATATCCTATGAAACCACTACTTACAAGGTTACGTTTAATCATGTGGTATGTGTTTAACTCACTGCAATAAATTATTAATATCCTATGAAACCACTACTTACTAGGTTACGTTTAATCATGTGGTATGCGTTTAAATCACTGCAATTAATGAACGGATTTGATGGTATATATGAGTGAAAGATTTATTGTTAAAAAAACTAAGTTACATCCAATCATAGATCAACAAGAGGATACTTTTGATTTTTTGTGAATTGATTAAGCCAAACAATAATAAGCTGTTTCTTATGGTCATCTTATTAAATTCATATCTTCAAACACGTATTGGTTTGTATGCACATATAAGGTTATATATTAGATCCAGAAACTCAAAACTCTTCACTATACCACAAAACGATTTACAAACTGGTAAAGAAGATGGTGAGGGCACCGTGTTTTGACAAAAATGGGATCAAGAAAGGTGCATGGAGCAAAGATGAAGACAACAAGCTAAGAGCCTATATCGAGAAGCACGGCCACTCTAACTGGCGCGAACTTCCCAAGTTGGCTGGTACGATACACTTTACAAGTTCTAGAAAACTTTTCATCCTGATTTTGACACTTGCGCGCGCTTATATTGTTACTTGGTTCTCTTATTTAGGTCTGTCTAGATGTGGAAAAAGTTGCAGGCTAAGATGGATGAATTATCTGCACCCGAATATGAAACATGGTAATTTTACAAAGGAAGAAGAAGATGTGATTATTCGTTTACATAACAAGCTTGGAAATAAGTAAGTTGATCCAAAGTATTTGATTAAATTTATTTTTTATGACCGTGAAAATCTGTTACCGGAAAACTTAAACCAACATTGTTGTGTTCATAGATGGTCAAAGATGGCTGTACTGTTGCCAGGAAGAAGCGACAATGAAATCAAGAATCATTGGCACACACATTTAAAACACCGGATAGGAAATAAACAAACTGTTGTAAAGATTGAACAATCTAAAAGTCTTGAACCTAATGATGCTAACCCTAAAGGATGTCTGGTAGTAAAAGACCTCAACTCCACAGCTCAACAAGAAGTTGAAGTCTTATTGGCGATATTATCGTCTCCTTCGACTAGTGAATCGTCACCATGTTCATTGAATGTCTCAGATTTCACGGTTCCTAGTGATGTTACACCACAAATTTCGGATACCACGGGAGATATATGGATTGAGGCTTTCTCACCGGACGCCGGTAGGTTCATGTCATCAAGTGATAACATGTTTTCAGGGTTAGGTTTAGCAGATGATCTCATCTCTGAAACTTCTTTGGGGGATTACCTAATGGATGATATGCTTTTATGGTCAACTTAAGATATATGTATTTGTAATTTAGTTAGAGTCAGTTCACGTGGAGCTCGCATCTGTTAATGTTCTTGTTGTCTCTCTGTCTCTATCTTATCATTTTTTAATCGAGTAATAGTGAGTAAAGTATTTTATCCATTTGATTGAAGAGAGATGATCTGTATATCACAACATATTAAGTGCATCACAATTCAAACACGTGAATATGATCCTGTACAATATGCATTCACAAAATGATTTGATGGTATCATTTTTGATTTTTTGGTGTAAAAATAGAAATTAGAATAGTAACTACTTGGGGAGTTAATTTTCGTGAGTTGGATGTCTCGTCACTTTTTTTCATCTCACACTAACTCCCGTTTAATAACAGAAATGCTTCTCATTCCTACCTCTAACACACTTTCTCAGAATATATAAGATTTATTACACAATCTATCTGTTTATGTGTACCAGGGGTGGATGGAAGTATTCTCCGGGGGTGGCAAGGCCCACATTGGGATTTATCTAAACACCAGTAATTGTTCAATATATTTTCACAGGCTCCTTTTGTAACACCCCGAAATTTCCAAAATAACCTAAAGTTCTCGCATGGTAGGAGGTTCTCGTGCGACTGCAGGTTTTCGCACGAGAAAGTTTGCGATAAGTAGACCCTATAAATAGGCCAAAACACCCAATTGTCTCCGCTTCACACAAAAATTCAATTGTTGTGCTTAGAGAAAGAGAGAGAGAGAGAGAGAGAGAGAGAGGAAGCAGTGCACAATGGCATTTAAGGTACATATTCGATGATGTTCGGTGTATTTGTGACTTTATAAATGATTGGTAATGATATTAGTGCATGATTATGTAGTTCCCGATCGAAAAGCTCTCGGTTGTGTTGTTCTTGTGCAAATATCATAAGTTGAGTTTTACACCCTTTTTTACATGTTTTCTGTGATTTGAGGCTAATATGCATACCTTAACGAATTTTTTGATTAAGTATAATAGTATTGATTGGTATAGAATTTATTTGGGTATTAAAGTAACTTGAGAACCGGTAACTTAGGACTGAGGTTTCGATCTACTACTTAGTTCTCGCGCGACTTGTATACTACTCGCTTAAGGCGGTTATTCATGATAGTTATCACATGAATTGTGAAACTTGTATGGTAAATTATCACGCGATGGCTAGTTCTCATGTGCTAAAGTTCCTGCGCGAAGTATAGTTCTTCGGTGATAAAGTTGACGCGTGAATCCTGGTATGTGACATCCGGTAAATTTCCGTTACCAAACTCCGTTAGCTCCGTTAAGTCTTGTATACACGTGTCGTGAGCACACACTAGTTGTCGTTTAACGTTGGTGACCTAATAATAATGAAAATGTTAATTGGATGTGAATCTAAGTGATTATGTGAGTATTGGGTTATGTTTATGTGTTTACACATTTATAAACGGTTAATTAAAGAATTTATCGCGTAACGCGGAAACGTGCCTATTTATTCGTATGTCTTGTGTTTTTATAAAGATAAGATATATAATGAATTTTAAGTTTATATCTTTATATTATGAAGTTAAAAACACTTTACAAAGAGTTAAAGATTAGTTTTTATAAAATACAAATTACAAGGGTTAAAAGGGTAATTAGGTAAATTAAAATTAGTTAAAACAAACCCAAACCCTAGCCAACCCCCCCTTCGGCCGCAAACCATCCCCAAACACCCTCACCATTGCGAAATCAGCCAAGTACAAGCAAGGGAACACGAATTGGATCGATTTCAAGGCATATAACTTGTTGGAATCATCAATTACAAGCTATAACAGTTTTAAAGGTTAGATTTTTCACGTTTTTGTGAGTTTTTGTTTAGGGCCGAACCCTAATTCGTAAATTGACCTTCATGGGGTCGAATTGATGTTGGTTGATGATGTTAACATGTTAGTTAGATTGTATACATGTTAGTTAACGTCGATTATGCAAGAATTCTATGTTTTTAGTGGATTGATCATGAACTTTGTTATGAAACAAACCTAATTCGAAATTGTTGTGATTATGCATGATGGTTGATTGTTTGATGAATATGTGATGATTAATAGGTTGTATGAATGTTAGAATACGTTAAATTATGCAAGAAAGTTGGGATTTTGATACATTGTTCATAGGTTACTAAGAATAGTAACTTTATTTTGCATGTAGTAGTGATCTAGTGATGGATTGATGTTATGGATGGGTTCATGATGATAATTAGATGATAGATTGATGTTATGAATGCTAGAAATCTTTAATTGATGATGTTGGTCATAGCTTGCCAAAAGTAGAAACTTTTGTATGAAGATTGTTAGATTGAGGTGTTTAAGTGTTGTTGATCATGTCTAGATGTTAGTATGAGCTTGAATTGGTGTATTATTGATGAATTCAAGTATACTTTGGATGTTTGATAGATTTTGGGATATTCTTCCCAAAAGGGAAACTTTATTTGTGTAAACGTTGAAGTATGATGTTATGATCATGTTTGGGATGATAGGAACTTGCTATTATGTTCAAGGATGGATTCTAGTGTGATAGAACGTGTTAATTAGTTGTATGGTATGTTTGGATAATCATGGGTGATAATTGGAATTGGTAATCATGTATGGTTGGATGGTGTTAGTAGTAGTAGGACATCATGCTTGGGTCTGGTAATTGATTGTTGTGATGTTGTGAATGCAATGTTATGCTTAAAGAATTTGGTTATGATCATTATACACGCGTGCGGATCTGAGGCCCCTACTTAGTAGGATTGGCAGGGTTTAGGATGTGAAGTCGTGGGTGGCTTCACATGGCATGTGATGAATGGTTGAACCTTGTATGACATGTTAGTTGTATTGTAGCTAGTGGTTATGTTAATGTGCTAGATTCGCATGACTTGTATAGTACTTGATTGTATGATGATCTATGTGATACACCTGGTTGATATAGCATATGTATGACACTATTTGAATGTTAATCATGATGTTGTATGTGTTCATTGGCTTTATTTGAATTATAACCATAATGTCACCAACGGGTCAAACGGGTCAACTAGGTCAAACGTGTCTATTGTCTGGAAGCTTGAGTCTTTGATTTTGGTATGATTAGGGTTTCACATGTCTTTTATTTACACGTACTTATGTACTCACATGATTAGGTAACCTGTGAAGGTTGGCTATCCTCTCGTTTCTCAAAATAAACCCTAGGTACCTTTGCATACATCAGGTGAGTTCATGCCCCACTCTTTACTTAATCTCTTTTGGGGGAGATAGCATACTGGTATTTATACGAACGCTTTTATGATTTAAGTTGTGTATAATATTAATATAGTGCTGTTTACCATGGGAAAAGTCCTCACACTTTGAATTGTTAATATTTAATAGCGGGGAACTTGGGTAGTACTACTGGGTCTGACGAGCCCCACCTGTGTGACTCGAGGTCACCGGGTGCAATTTGTCCTATTGAACATTGTCACGACATGGTAAGTCGTGACAGGCGGCAACAACTATCACAGTCAGCTTCAATTGCAAAATCACTATGTATTAATATTTACTGATAATAGACTAGCTATCTATTACCATACACTGCTTATATGTATCACAACTGTTATATGTTTATTGAACTCAAACTCTTGAACTCACCAACCTATGTGTTGACATTTTAGTATGCTTTTCTCAGGTCCTTAGCTTGCTTGCCATAGGAGCACTGCACGGTTCATTGCATGTTAAGACACTATGCTTCAAGACAACTGACATTTAATAATTATAGTTACTCTTTGGTTTGGCACTTGTTTTGCCATGGTTATACTTTATTGACTTGGGTTGTTTTCAAAAACGCTTCCGCATTGTTTAAAGTTGGTATTTTGGTTAATTATGTTTAAATTATGGCATTTAGAGTCGTTCTGAGTAACTATTGACTGTGATCCTGGTTTGTTCACACGCCTCGCGGTAAAACTCCGCAAGTGGATTTTGGGGTGTGACAGATTGGTATCAGAGCCATTGGTTATAGGGAACTAGGTTGCATACACACTAGACTATAACCGCACACAGTTAATTAGTTACCTGTGCCTTACTTCATCTACTGTATACTCATTGGCATACACGTCACACTCTCTGCAGCATGGCATCGTCTTCAAGAGCTCTGGGTAAACGACCCGAATCACCTACACGATCTGAATCCCCACCTCCCGCACCTGTACTTGATGATGGATTCGATTGGCCCAGACTGGCTTATCCCACGAACGGCGCAGTCCAACGAGCAATTGATTGCTGCACTAATGGCTGCACTGGACACTGAACAGCATCGTGTGAGACGACTCACGGGTGATGTCTGTACACTACAACAAGAGGCGTACAACCTGAGACACAATTAGACGAACTCAAGGAAGAACACGGGAAGACGCTGAACGGTTGTCACCATATGCAAGATGGTGTTATGGCACTCCAAGGACGCGTGACTGCTCGTGAACAGCGGGACGCCATAGCCGATAATAGGATTGCCACTCTAGAAGCTCAACTAGCAGCACTCCAGATTGCTATAGCTCCTGCTCCTGCCGCAGACTCTGAGGATGAGGAGGATCCTGAGGAGGGACCCGAGGAGAAGAGGAACCGGAGGAGATGGAGGATGATAGTGATGGGTCAGACATTGTCGATTGATTTCTTTATATGACTTAGACTACGTAGTGTTTTCTTTTTGAAACCTATGTGGGAAGGGTTGTTTCCCCACACGAACGACAAAACTTCAATTTTGACATTGCTAAATACATTGCGACTTATTGCAATTTATTTACTTTGGTTATTATTTTTGTTATGAATGTTATGGTTGTGATGATATGTTATTTCTTTCATTTACTGTTACTACGCTTCAATGAGTTAAATGTGTATGATGTTACTCATTATTGTATTGTGAATATAAAGTGAAAAGAATGGACGCTCGTGGACGTGGATGTGGACGTGGTCGTGGACGCGGACGTGGACGTGGCACCGGAGAACAGGGTGGTGGTGCTATAACATGACTCCGCAGAATTGGCTGCTCTAATTAATGAGCATGTTCAGGCGGCAGTGGCTGCTGCCCAGCGGGTCAACCGGTAGGTAAACAATGACAGAAAAACAAATCTGATATCCTTTATAACTGTAGGGGATGTTTGATTAATGTGTGTTGTGTTAAAACAGGACCACCGGTGTGTACATACAAGTCCTTCATGGACTGCAAACCACACACCTACAGCGGTACAGAGGGTGCTGTAGGGCTTGTACGCTGGTTTGAGAAGACTGAGTCCGTTTTCTCCAAATGTAACTGTCCACCGGCGGATCAAGTAAAGTATGCCACGGGACTTTGGAGGGTGCTGCCCTGTCTTGGTGGAACGCGCAAGTCCAGATGCTTGGACAAGCGATGGCAAACGGACTCCCCTGGAATGAGTTCAAGGATATGATGACCGAGGAGTACTGTCCTCGAAACGAGGTGCAAAAGTTGGAGATGGAATTCTGGCAGCTTAAGATGAAGGGTTCAGAAATTGAGGCTTATACGACTCGTACTCATGAGCTGGCCACATTGTGTCCAGGAATGGTTAATGAGACACATAAGAGAATCGAGCACTACATACGAGGATTGGTGCCTGAAATCCAAAGTATGGTAACAGCTTCTAACCCGACTACGATTCAGCAGGCCATTCAAATTGCCCATAGACTTACTGATCAGGCGGTAGAGCAAGGGCGGTACCCAAACGGGGCGCTGTGGTGAGCGTGCCCGACAACAAAAGGAAGTGGGATGCTCCCAGCAACAGCAATAACAAATCATCATCATCATCGTCTGGCGGTCAACAACAATCTCAACAGCAGCAACAGCCAGTTCAGCAGCAGCAGCGGCGGTTCGATAATAACCGCAATTTCAACCAAACTGCCCCAAATAACCAGGACCAGCGGTTACGGCGGCAGACATCCCAAATGCCCACGGTGTAACTACCACCATGTGGGACGGTGTGATAACTTCAAGTGTCAACGTTGTGGAAAGATTGGACACGCTGCGAAGGATTGCCGTGGTGAACTAATGAAGAGGCCACAACAATCTCAAGAAACCCCCAAGGGTTGTTTTGAGTGTGGGAAAGAAGGGCATTACAAACGAAACTGCCCACAACTAAGAAGGAACGGAAATGGCAACAACAACAACAACAACACCAACAATCATGGGAACAACAACAACAATGGCAATAATAACAACAATGGTGGAAATGGCACTGGCAATGGCGGCAATAGAGATGGAGCCAAAGGAAGAGCCTTCGTCATTGGCTCAGGTGAGGCTCTAAATGATCCCACAACTGTTACTGGTAGATTCCCTGTAAATGGTTGTTTTGCTACGGTACTATTTGATACTGGAGCCGATAGGAGTTTGTGTCCTTAAAATTCTGTAGTCTTTTAAGTGATATACCCTCTGCTTTAGAATCTAAGTACACTGTGGAATTAGCCGACGGTAAGCAAATCCATGTAACGCATATCCTTAAAGATTGTAGGATAGAACTTGCTGGTCATACTTTCGCTATAGATCTCATGCCTGTTACGCTGGGGAGTTTTGATGTTGTGATAGGCATGGATTGGCTCTCTAGCAAGCAAGCGGAAGTCATTGTCACGAGAAGATTATACGGATCCCGGTTGGTGATCAAATTCTTACCGTCAAAGGTGATAGGAGTGGTGCTGTGTGCATAGGCATCTCGTATATGAAAGCTCAAAAGTGTTACGAAAGGGCCGCGTGGCTATCCTAGCACTTGTAACCGATAAGCAAAAGGAAGAAAAGAGAATGGAGGATATTTCCGTAGTACGCGACTTTCCGGAGGTGTTCCCAGAAGATCTTCCTGGATTACCACCGCACCGTCAAGTGGAATTCCAGATTGAGTTGACTCCCGGCGCAGCTCCGATTGCTAGAGCACCTTATCGATTAGCACCAAACGAACTACAGGAGTTGTCGTCACAACTTCAGGAGCTTTTGGATAAGGGTTTTATTCGACCTAGTACATCACCTTGGGGAGCTCCTGTACTCTTTGTTAAGAAGAAGGATGGCACATTCCGGATGTGCATCGATTATCGAGAGTTAAACAAAGTAACAGTCAAGAACCGATACCCTTTACCTCGTATCGACGACTTGTTCGATCAGCTTCAAGGATCAAGCTATTACTCGAAGATTGACTTGAGATCTGGTTATCATCAACTCAGAGTTCGAGAAGAAGACATTCCAAGACTGCATTCGTACTCGTTATGGTCATTATGAGTTCTTGGTCATGCCTTTTGGGTTGACTAATGCACCTGCTGTGTTCATGGACCTCATGAACCGCGTGTGCAAACCTTATCTTGATCAGTTTGTCATTTGTGTTCATCGATGATATACTGATATACTCTAGGACCAAGGAGGAGCATGAAGAGCACTTACGAATGATCTTGGAACTGTTGAAAAATGAGCAGCTGTATGCTAAATTCTCAAAGTGTGACTTTTGGATAAGAGAGGTACAATTCCTAGGTCATATTGTTAATGAGAAAGGAATACACGTTGATCCTGCCAAAATTGAGGCGATAAAGAATTGGACTACACCCAAAACGCCAAGCGAGATAAGACAATTTCTTGGATTAGCAGGATATTACCGCCGATTCATAGAAGGATTTTCTAAGATCGCACAACCTCTCACAGCCTTGACTCACAAGGAACGACATACAAATGGGCTGATAGTCAAGAATCAGCTTTCCAATTATTAAAACAAAAACTCTGTACTGCCCCGATATTAGCATTACCCGAGGGAACAGATGACTTTGTGGTGTATTGCGATGCATCCATTCAAGGATTGGGTGCGTCTTGATGCAACGAGATAAGGTGATAGCTTACGCCTCGAGACAACTAAAGGTTCACGAGAAGAACTATACTACCCATGACTTAGAATTGGGCGCAGTAGTTTTTGCCTTAAAGATCTGGAGACATTATTTGTACGGTACCAAGTGCACTATCTACACCGATCATAAGAGTCTTCAACATATCTTGAGCAAAAAGAGTTGAATATGAGGCAGCGACGTTGGGTGGAACTACTAAACTGATTATATTGCGCAATTAAGTATCATCCGGGAAAGGCGAACGTAGTTGCCGATGCTTTAAGCAGGAAGGAAACAGCTAAACCCCGATGGATGCGAGCTTTACAGCTTACTATCAGTACCCAACTGCCCGAACAAGTTAAGGAGGCACAAATAGAGGTTTAAAAGTGGAAAATATGGTGCTGAATTTTTAAGGGGAATGGATAACAGCTCGTGATGAAAGAGGATGGAATTCGGTATTTCATGGATAGACTTTGGGTGCCTGTTCATGGAAATCTGAGAGATTTAGTATGAGCGAGGCACACAATCTAAGTATTCTATACATCCTGGATCCGACAAGATGTATCATGACCTAAAGGCTCACTATTGGTGGCCTAACATGAAAAGCGATGTAGCTACGTACGTGAGCAAGTGTTTGACCTGCTCGAAGGTGAAAGTGGAATATCAAAAACCATCCGGACTATTACAACAACCCGAGATTCCAATGTGGAAATGGGAACAAATCTCCATGGATTTTATTACTAAGCTACCCCGACTAGTACTGGTTGTGACACGATATGGGTTATTGTGGATCGATTGACAAAGTCTGCTCATTTCCTTGCAATAAAGGAAACCGACAAGATGGAGAAGTTAACTCGCCTGTACCTCAAGGAGATCGTTTCGAGACACGGGGTACCGATCTCAATTATCTCTGACCGTGACGCTCGTTTCACGTCACATTTCTGGCAATCATTGCAGAAATCCTTGGGTACACGTTTGGATATGAGTACTGCATATCATCCACAGACGGATGGTCAGAGTGAACGTACTATACAGACGTTGGAGGATATGCTACGTGCTTGTGTGATTGACTTCGGGAATAACTGGGAAGTTCACCTGCCATTGGTGGAGTTTTCTTATAACAACAGTTATCACACTAGTATACAAGCAGCACCTTTCGAGGCGTTGTACGGGAGAAAATGTCGATCACCGGTTTGCTGGGCAGAAATTGGTGATAGTCAGATAACAGGTCCCGAGTTAATTCATGAGACGACGAGAAAATTATACAGATACGGAACCGTATGGCTGCAGCGCGAGACAGGCAAAAGAGTTATGCTGATAAGAGACGGAAACCCTTAGAGTTTCAGGTTGGTGACAAGGTTTTGTTGAAAATCTCACCATGGAAAGGCGTAGTTCGGTTTGGTAAACGAGGGAAACTAAATCCGAGGTACGTTGGACCATTTGAGATAGTGGAAAGAGTAGGTCCAGTAGCCTACGATTAGCCCTACCTGATTCGCTGAGCGGAATTCATGATGTATTTCACGTGTCAAACTTGAAGAAGTGCATAACTGATGAAACGACGGTCGTACCACTAGAAGAAATTCAGGTGGATGAACAATGCGTTTTATTGAGCAACCAGTGGGGGTGATGGACCGTGAGGTGAAAACACTTAAGCAAAGCAAGATACCTATTGTTAAAATCCGTTGGAATTCGCGACGTGGACCGGAATTCACATGGGAACGGGAAGATCAAATGAAGCTTAAGTACCCTCAACTATTCGAAGGAACGATGCCAGCAGACGAAGGTATTGATTAAATTTCGGGACGAAATTTCTTTCAACATGGGGATGATGTGACAACTCATCCAAAACTCACACGATTTCGATTTCTGTGTGCCAATGCAGTAGACCAGTGATGGAAACCAGGGATGGAACACTCTCACCATGTAACGCAATTTTCGGGACGAAAATTCTTTCAACATGGGGATAATGTGACATCCGGTAAATTTCCGTTACCAACTCCGTTAGTTCCGTTAAGTCTTGTATACACGTGTCGTGAGCACACACTAGTGCGTTTAACGTTGGTGACCTAATAATAATGAATAATGTTAATTGGATGTGAATCTAAGTGATTATGTGAGTATTGGGTTATATTTATGTGTTTACACATTTATAAACGGTTAATTAAAGAATTTATCGCGTAACGTGGAAACATGCCTATTTATTCGTATGTCTTGTGTTTTTATAAAGATAAGATATATAATGAATTTTATAAGTTTATATCTTTATATTATGTAGTTAAAAACACTTTAAAGAGTTTAAAGATTAGTTTTTATAAAATACAAATTACAAGGGTTAAAAGGGTAATTAGGTAAATTAAAATTAATTAAAACAAACCCAAACCCTAGCCAACCCCCCCTTCGGCCGCAAACCATCCCCAAACCCTCACCATTGCGAAATCAGCCAAGTACAAGCAAGGGAAACGGAATTGGATCGATTTCAAGCATATAACTTGTTGGAATCATCAATTACAAGCTAAACACGTTTAAAGGTTAGATTTTTCACGTTTTTGTGAGTTTTTGTTTAGGGCCGAACCCTAATTCGTAATTGACCTTCATGGGGTCGAAATTGATGTTGGTTGATGATGTTAACATGTTAGTTAGATTGTATACATGTTAGTTAACGTCGATTATGCAAGAATTCTATGTTTTTAGTGGATTGATCATGAACTTGGTTATGAAACAAACCCTAATTCGAAATTGTTGTGATTATGCATGATGGTTGATTGTTTGATGAATATGTGATGATTAATAGGTTGTGAATGTTAGAATACGTTGATTATGCAAGAAAGTTGGGATTTTGATACATTGTTCATAGGTTACTAAGAATAGTAACTTATTTTGCATGTAGTAGTGATTAGTGATGGATTGATGTTATGGATGGGTTCATGATGATAATTAGATGATAGATTGATGTTATGAATGCTAGAAATCTTTATTTGATGATGTTGGTCATAGCTTGCCAAAAGTAGAAACTTTTGTTTATGAAGATTGTTAGATTGAGGTGTTTAAGTGTTGTTGATCATGTCTAGATGTTAGTATGAGCTTGAATGGTGTATTATTGATGAATTCAAGTATACTTTGGATGTTTGATAGATTTTGGGATATTCTTTCCCAAAAGGGAAACTTTATTTGTGTAAACGTTGAAGTATGATGTTATGATCATGTTTGGGATGATAGGAACTTGCTATTATGTTCAAGGATGGATTCTAGTGTGATAGAACGTGTTAAATTAGTTGTATGGTATGTTTGGATAATATGGTGATAATTGGAATTGGTAATCATGTATGGTTTGGATGTTGTGTAGTAGTAGTAGGACATCATGCTTGGGTCTGGTAATTGATTGTTGTGATGTTGTGAATGCAATGTATATGCTTAAAGAATTTGTTATGATCATTATACACGCGTGCGGATCTGAGGCCCCTACTTAGTAGGATTGGCAGGGTTTAGGATGTGAAGTCGTGGGTGGCTTCACATGGCATGTGATGAATGGTTGAACCTTGTATGACATGTTAGTTGTATTGTAGCTAGTGGTTATGTTAATGTGCTAGATTCGCATGACTTGTATAGTACTTGATTGTATGATGATCTATGTGATACACCTGGTTGATATAGCATATGTATGACACTATTGAATGTTAATCATGTATGTTGTATGTGTTCATTGGCTTTATTTGAATTATAAACCATAATGTCACCAACGGGTCAAAGGGTCAACTAGGTCAAACGTGTCTATTTGTCTGGAAGCTTGAGTCTTTGATTTTGGTATGATTAGGGTTTCACATGTCTTTTATTACACGTACTTATGTACTCACATGATTTAGGTAACCTGTGAAGGTTGGCTATCCTCTTGTTTCTCAAAATAAACCCTAGGTACCTTTGCATACATCAGGTGAGTTCATGCCCCACTCTTTACTTAATCTCTTTTGGGGGAGATAGCATACTGGTATTTATACGAACGCTTTTATGATTTAAGTTGTGTATAATATTAATATAGTGCTGTTTACCATGGGAAAAGTCCTCACACTTTTGAATTGTTAATATTTAATAGCGGGGAAACTTGGGTAGTACTACTGGGTCTGACGAGCCCCACCTGTGTGACTCGAGGTCAACCGGGTGCAATTTGTCCTATTGAACATTGTCACGACATGGTAAGTCGGACAGGAGGCAACAACTATCACAGTCAGCTTCAATTGCAAAATCACTATGTATTAATATTTACTGATAATAGACTAGCTATCTATTACCATACACTGCTTATATTATCACAACTGTTTATATGTTTATTGAACTCAAACTCTTGAACTCACCAACCTATGTGTTGACATTTTAGTATGCTTTTTCAGGTCCTTAGCTTGCTTGCCATAGGAGCACTGCACGGTCATTGCATGTTAAGACACTATGCTTCAAGACAATTTGACATTTTAATAATTATAGTTACTCTTTGGTTTGGCACTTGTTTTGCCATGGTTATACTTTATTGACTTGGGTTGTTTTCAAAAACGCTTCCGCATTGTTTAAAGTTGGTATTTTGGTTAAATGTTTAAATTATGGCATTTAGAGTCGTTCTGAGTAACTATTGACTGTGATCCTGGTTTGTTCACACGCCTCGCGGTTAAAACTCCGCAAGTGGATTTTGAGGGTGTGACATGGTAATACATAGTATGTTATCGCGCAAATGGTATTGCTCCATAGATGGATTTCCTATAAGTTTATAGTTAAATTCGTGTATAGATATTGTCGTATAGTGTACGTTAAAGATTGTCTAAAATAAAGAACTTATGGCTGAAGAAAGAAAGATATACATATTACTAACATTAAAAATTAAAGTAAACATAACACATTTCATATGTGAAATGTTAAATAACTTGAATAATAATTTTAAAATAGTTATGTGTTAGAGCCCAGCTTGAAAACATTAAGGTATGCTAAAAAATCTTGCAAGCATAGAGGTTTTAACATATTTCAAGTCTCGACATAGGAGTCTTGTGTTATGACAAGCGAAAGGAGTCTTGCATGTGTGCAAGCTAGCCAGACAAGAGTCTTGTGTAATGGCAAGCAACGGTAAAGTCTTGTGTTTTACACGAGCAATGGCTAAAGTAGCGATGTACGGAGTACAGGTTCACGATAAAGTAAAAGCTAAAGTATGGTTAAAGAGCAAGTATAAATGAAGCAAGATGAGTCTTCCCTCAACATAAGCATAAAAGTTAAAGTGTATGTGTTGTTAAAGTATGAAAGATAGTATATATAAATGATATAGTTTGGTTAAAGTAATTTGTTAAAGTAAACCTAGAGCTGAATCAAGGTCGATGACTTTGTATGCATATTAGATTGACAAGTATACTAAATGAATAAGTTTTGAGCTTGGCATGGATTTGAAAGCTACCTGACATTGGTCGAGGTTGGCATCAGGGCATAGTTTGATGATAGATAGTGAACATTATAATTGTTAGATGTAATTATTGAATCATGATAATGTTTTATATTCTAATGCTTATATTGATGAAATTTTGAGTTTGAGAACTTGCATTTCTGATGTCCAAATCTAGCTTGGTTGTCTATTCCGATGCTTCTTACCAAGGGCTAGGGTGCGTCCGAATGCAACGAGTCAAAGTCATAGCATATGCTTTCTAATAGATAAAGATTCACGAAGTGAATTACCATACCCATAATTTGGAGCTAGTTGTTATGGTATTCACATTAAAGATATGAAAACATTTTTTGTATGTTGTCAAATGATTGATTTTCACAGATCATAAAATCCGAAAGTATTTATTCGAGCAGAAAGATCTCGATATGAGATAGAGACGATGGTAGGAACTAATAAAAGAATATGACTATGAGATTTATTACCACCCAAGAAAAACTAACGTTATGGCTAATGCCCTAGCCATAAGGAGAATCTTGAACTGATCCGGGTGAGATCTTATCAATTAACAGTAACTCCTGAGGTGATAAAGCAAATTTATGAAGCATAGAAAGAAGCTTTGAGGCCCAAGAATATGAAGGAGGAGAGGATGCAAGGGCAAGTCATGAATCTAGAAGAAAA
The DNA here is from genome assembly GCA_025506515.1 of Flaveria trinervia. NCBI lineage: Eukaryota > Viridiplantae > Streptophyta > Magnoliopsida > Asterales > Asteraceae > Flaveria > Flaveria trinervia. Next base: position 74,457,758 of record CM046452.1, read on the forward strand.
CACCAATAGTGTCAAAACCATATTCAGGTGTATGTGGATCCCTAATCGTGGAGACCTGCGTAAAAAAAGTGTTAGATGAAGCCCACAAGACTCGCTACTCGATTCATCCAGGAATCACCAAGATGTAAGAAGATCTAAAGAAGAAGTAAGTGGCCAAGAATAAAAGCTAATGTAGCTCAATATATGAGAAAGGGCCTGACTTGTCTTTAAGTTAAACATAGAATTAGAAACCATATTGGAGGATTCAACCTTTAGATATTCTCAAGTGGAAGTGGGAACAGGTCACCATGAACTTTATAACTAAGCTACCACATACAGTTAAGGGTTGTGATGTCATATGGGTGATTGGACAGATTGATGAAGATCGCTCATTTCTTACCAATCTGAGAAACGTATAACTCGGAACAGTTAGCCAACTTGTTTATTAAAGATATAGTTAGTTGTCATGGTGTATCAATGTTGACCATTTCTAACAGAGATACATAATATATATCAAAGTTCTTTAAGAAATTCCATGATGCCTTGGGGACAAGATTACATATAAGCACAACTTACCACCTATAGACAGACGAATAATCCAAAAGGATTATTCAGACATTAGAAGACATACTTCAAGCATATATCATAGACTTTAGTGGAAGCTGGGATAGTCACCTATCGTTCTAAGAGTTCTCATACAATAACAGCTACCATGCTAGCATTAGAATGCCCCCTATGAGATGTTTTATGGTTAGAAATATAGAACCCCTGTGTGTTATGGCAAAATTGGGTAGAAGGAATTGGGGAGTATTGAGGTTATAGAGGCTACCAACGAGAAAGTAGATAGAATTAAAGCCTACATGAAAGCTACCAAGGATAGGCAGAAGTCCTATGTTGATAAACGCTAGAGACCAATTGAGTTTAATGCCAGTGATAAAGTAATGCTAAAACTTTCACCTTGGATAGGAACCATTCGATTCAGAAAGAGTGGAAAGCTAAGTCCTAGATTAATTGGGTCATTCAAGATAATAGCATGTGTGGGGGAAGTAGCATATAAGCTAGAACCAAGATGAGTTAAGTGGAATTGATTCTACTTTTCATATATCGCATCTGTGTAAGTGTTTAGAAGATGAAGGTGCGCATGTTTTGCTAGAGTATATGGAGATAGATGATAACTAAACTACGTGGAGTAACCTGTGGCTATAAAGGAATAGAGTGGTACTACTCGTCCAAGTACATGGAAACATAAAAGGAGCTCGGAATCCACTTGAGAATTCAAAGATGAAATGAGACAGCATTACCCTCTATTGTTTGGTGTATAGTAGGTTTAGGGGATGAAACCAAAATAAGAGGGATAGACTTGTAACATCCTGAAGTTTCCAAAGAAACCTAATGTAAGCATAAAGTTAAAGTGTATGTATTGTTAAAGTGTGGAAGATAGTCCATTTAAATGATATATTTTGGTTAAAGTCATTTGTTAAAGTAAACCTAGAGCTCACCGAGTGTCGCTGACTTTCATATGCATATTAGATTAATAGGTATGTTACAGGAATAAGTTGTGAGCTTGGCATGGATTAGAAAGCTACCTGCATTGGTTGAGGTCGGCATCCTAACATAGTCTGATGATAGATAGTTAACATTATCATTGTTTGATGTAATTATTGAATCATGGTAATGTTTTATGATCCACTGCTTATAATGATGAAATTATGTGTTTGAGAACTTGTGTTTCTAATGTCCAAATCAAACTATGAGGTTGCTTGGAGACAGGAGCTTACACCTTTGTGGCATCTAATGATTAAAAACCTAGTGAAAGAAATACCAGAAGAAGCTAATCAAATCTGCCTCATTTCTATACACAGAGGTTCTTGGGGTTTTTGTCGAGCCTGCTATTAAGGTGCCATTTAGGATTCTATTTCTAGTACCATGGCCAAAATGAACTCCTGCTTCAATCATCTATTCTAAATTAATGTTCCAATATCTTCTTGTCATTTCTCCCCACACTACCTCCCCTTTTGAAAAAAAGCAAGGGTACGCTAAAATAAATAATTGTTTCAATGGAACCTTCTCTTCTATCTAAATTGGCGTAGATACACAACCCAAGTCATTATTCTTTTCTATTTGTTTTCTTTATTACTATTAACAAATCAAATGACTGCACCTAAAATAAACAAATCCTTTTAAAAGAGATTTTTGTGAAAAGTGATAGCTAAAGTTAAAATAAAGTTATAAACTAAGCCTTTTATTTTAATTTGAATTTATGTTTACCCTAAACGTAAACTTTGATATTATCTCTAATTAACTAATATGAGTAGGTACCGATGTAATTTGTTACTATATTAGTCAAATGATTTATAGCGTTTTTTCAGCTTTTATTAATTTAGATAAATATTATTTCAATAAGTTATTTCTTATTTAGTTGAATTATAGAATAGTTAAATTTCTATTTTATTATCTATATGTGTAGACTTGAATTTGATTTAAAGATTTGCCAAAATCATCATAATATTGATTATATAAGCATTAGTAATTCTACAATATCACAATATTGTTATGAAATATGTATAAATTGTTTTTACCGCCCCAATGTAACCCTATGTATTTTAATTTTCTTTATTATTTTATCACTAGAACATATGTGTGGTTAAAATATTTATTATTGTTATTTGGTTGTCTATATTAGCATTTAAAGTTGTGTAAAAATGTGGGTAATGTGATTTAATGTAATTATCTTTTCAAACTTGCTTGACGTGTACTACGTAACAAGGTTGTTCTCATTGAAAAAAGTTTCTCAATCTGTCACTATAAACATCCAACGATTTTAATTGATGTTCATAGCGAGTGAACTATGTAACAACGTTGTTAAAACTTTGGTCATATGTATAATATAAGCAAGTTCATAAACTTATATTTTGATTGTAACTTTAATTTTCGAAACAATGATGATTAAGCAACCATATAACTTATATGTTGATTGTAACTTAAGCTTTTTGACCGGACCCGTATTGACATGACCTATTTTGACCCATACTGTTCTAACGTAACTCATTTTGTCCCTCATTTAATAAAAATCCTAGATCTGCCACTGATGTGAACAATAAGAATGAGTGGGCTCATGAAAGCCTTATACTAGTGCAATCATTAGAAGGTGGGGCGGTGTTTCCTGCTCTCACATGCATGACCAAGGTCCCATATCACCTCTCCTGTCTCAATCATTCGACCACTCTCTCTCGTCTTAGGGGCTCTTTGGCAGGATTTGAACCGGTAAATGCTAAACCAGTAAGAGGTTTGACTAGTTAAGAGACTCTGAATCAACAAGTGTTAAACCAAAAACTGTTGTTTGGTTGAATCTCTTAATACGTGTGCAGAATGACTACTTTACCTCTCGGAAATATTTTATGCCGAATAAAATGTACATATTTGATTGTTTATCTAAGTGACAGTACTAAATGATAAATAACTATAAAAAATACAAAACATCATAGATATTATTCTAAATATAACATATTAAAATCCAAATACAAATAATCCAAATACAACATAATCTCATCTAAGTCTCTTACCCTTTAAATTCTTCTTGTGGCTAATCGTAACCATTGCCAACAAAGTAAAATGAAAATGATAATCTCATCCTTCTAATCTATAAGCTACCTGTTAACAATTATAAACAACCATAAACATCTTAAAAGACATAAAACCCAAATTTCATAAAGTACCAACTTCTTTAATCATATAAACATATTTTTCATAAACTAGTTTTGGAATCAACCATAATCTTGAATCAAATAAAATCCAAGTTTTATAAAGTACCAATTTCCTGAATAAAATTAACATAATTTTCATAAACTAATTTTGAAATCTACCAGCATTTTGAAGAAACTAAAACCCAACTTTCATAAAATACCAACTTCATGAATCAAAACAAACACAATTTGCATGAATCAAACCAAACATAACTTGAATCAAAGCAACACAAACTTTGTAATCTAACAACATATTGAATAAACTAAAACATAATTCTCATAAACTACCAACATCAATAATTGAAATTCTTGAAACCCTAAAGCTAATTATGACTTTTAGGAACTAAAAACATCCAATTTCATAAAAACTCTATTTGACATATCCATACAACCATAAAACTAGAGGTGGCAAAAGAAGTCCATAAATGTGATTTTGGGTCATAATTGGTGTTTTAAAAATAGAGATGGGTTAGAATGAATTATATAAAAAACACAAGGGGGTCAAGATGGTTTAAAAACTTAATTGGAAAAAAATAAACATAGGTCAAGATGGGTTTTCAAAATTAAAGTTTCAAGTCACAATAAGTCAAGGTTTCTTTCACTCAAATTGGTTACCTTGGTCGAGTTTCATCGCGCAACACCACCGAACCACCACCATCGAACCACCACCGCACCACCACCAGTCCACCGCACCACCACCAGTCCACCGTACAACCACCACCGGTCCACCGCATCACCACCGGTCCACCACATCTACACCTCCCACTTCCGTCAAGTTTCATCGTGCACCACCACCACACCATCACCGCACCTACAGTCAAGCTCCGCATCAGTCTCCACCATCGTTGAGTTCCATCGCTCACCACCACCACACCTACAGTCGGGCCTCCGCTTCATTATCACACATCATCGTTGCTTTATTGAAGTTACCACATTTATAGATGAAGTCGTATATGTATCTTTTTGAGCTCGTATAAGCATCTATCTATATGTGTTGTTGGATTGTAGAAAAGTAGTAAAATAGTATTGGCATTTTTAAAAAATGATCCATTTTGACCCGAACCCATCCTGACCCGAACCCATCCTAACCTTTTTTTCTAAATGATCTATCCTAACCCAAACCCATCCAGACCCAAATCCATCCTAACCTAACAACCAACCCAATCCAACCCACCCATTTTACCACCTCTACATAAAACATACAAGTTTCATAAAATCCCTAATTTTTTTTTCAGATTCTTAAAACTTGAACTAATAACTATGAAATCATATATGTAGAATTAGGAAGATGAGATTACCAGAAGAAATAATAAAACAAAATGTAAAGAACTTGTTGTAGAAAGAATTTTGATGCCCAAATCATGACCTAAAAGGTGTTTCGACCATGAGGGGCGGCGGTGTGGGGGTCGTTGCGGTGAGGGGGTTGCGGCGACGGGCATGGAGGAGAGGGAGAGGCAAATGGGTGTGATGGGAGTGAGGGAGGGAGAGGTCGATGGCGTTGAAGGGTAGATAGGTCTTATTTTTCATTCAGCATGGTTCTTGAGCTGAACCATTCAGCTCTAAATAGGATCATTCAGAGGCAATGCTTTTTGTAACAAACACATACATTTCTTACCGCTTCAGAGGTAGCCTCTTAATTGAACCATTAAGAGGCTACCAAACAGCCTTCGCTACTTGCAAACACAATCTTTTGTTAGTTTTCATTTACATGCATCTTCTTTCTCAGGATCCAGTAGAGGATTCATTCTTCAATAATCAAACTTGAAAAAACTAAGAGTTGTATTAGTAGTTTCTGATTAAAACAATTTGGTGGATCAATCAAAATATTCAATTGGATAAAATGCATTCTTAATGTTTATGTATGCTTTGTATGTGTATTAAACGAACCAAAAGCAGACGCGACCAAAATGAAGAATTCATTTGTTTCCATGAAATGGAGTTTGTGCTCCAACAAAATTGCTAGAGGCTCTGCCCCCACACCTCCACCAAAGGGGTGTTGCTCTCTTAGAACCTTTATTATTTAGGGGTCTTACACCTAATAACCAATGAGGTTCTAATACCGAGAATCATACTAAACTCAAACTATACTACTGTGCACTTCTCACCTTTGAACTAGTTTCATGAATAATAAGATTAAATTGGCATATAGTCAAACCAATTGCACTAATATATATATATATATATATATATATATATATAATATATATATATATATATGTATATATATATATATATATATGATATCATAGAAGACCTGACATTGTGTTCGATGATTTCATTTGATAGTGATTACATAAGTTACATACCATAACATTTTAATGGGATTCAAGTTTTGATGTTATGACAACACTACAAATAATGGAAACACAAACAAACAAAGGAAATTGCTTTAATAATGATCCCGCATCTGGTTGTTAGACTAGTTGTTCCTAAGAAGAAGCTAATCTAAATTAATTATAAACAATCATGTGATATTATCACTTGATCTTAACTGCATAATTCTAGGTTCCATTTTGCAACTCTTTTTTACTAACTTTTTGAAGAATTTATACAACTGTGTATCACTAATAGAAACTTGATCATTTTCTTATTTAACATGATCTTGCATGTTCCTTTACAACATGTTGCTAGGTGTTAGCGGGGAGGATAATATCCTAAGGCCAAGGTGGTTTTCCTTCTTATTGATTATCTTCTCATGTTAATTATTTGTTTATTTGAATTACTTGTTAAAATAGTTCATCCATCAAATAACAATTATTTCATCAGCTAGATATTTGCAAGGGTATAGAATCAGGAGTTGTTTTATCCTTAGGCAATACTCGATTCTTTACTAACATTATAACACGTGCAATAAGTACACTTGCATGTCATGCATGTGGTTTAGCTGTGGTAGTAATTCTTTTTATATAGAGTTAATTACAAGATGGTCCCCGCGTTATGCCAATATTGTAAAAATTGGTCCTAATTTTTAAGAAATTACATCATTAGTCCCCACTGTTTAACAAACCGTAATGTGATTGACTCCTAGAGTGGATGGTTAATAAGTTTTCTGGTTAAGTTGGTATAAAATATCCCTTTTACCCCCAAACATTATAAGAAGTAAAAAAAAATACTAATTTTTATGGGACCCAATAGCACCATCACCAATACTTTAAACCCAAACCCCCATCCTCACCCTAATCCCCATCGGACTAAATCTCCACCTCCCCACTGCCACCACCCTCTTCTACCACCACCCATCATCATCATTCATCAACACCCCTATTATTATCATCAACCCATCCATTCACCTAGATCTACACCAAGCCATAACAGATTCTGATGACCACCTAACATATCCGGCGAGCGCCACCCAGTTGTCACCATCGACATCTGCCCACCACCTAACTGTCTCCTTAGCGGCACCACGCAAATCATCATAATCGTCACTAATCACCATCATCGACATCTAGATCCGGATCATCACCATCTACTACGATCTATATTCTGCTATGGTGGTTGGTGATTGTCAATGGTGGTGATGAATTAGGTCGTCGGTGATCGCTATGGTGATTGGTGATGGTTATTAGTGGTGATGGTATTTTATTGTTGACTCCATTTATGTCTTCTTCATCCCTATTTTTCCCCCATTTCAGCTCTACATCAACTGGTGAAGGTGATGGTAAGTGACGATGATAGTAAGTGACGATGATGGTGGTGGTGATGCTGGTGGTAGTGGTGGTTCTAGTGGTCAATGGTGGTGGTATGAAGGATGGTGGTGATGGAAATGGTGGTTAGTTTTCAGTGCTGAGTTAACTTTGATAGTGGGTTATAGGTGGTGGTGGATTGCTAGTGGTGATGATGGGTGAAGGTGGTGATGTAGGGTAGATGGTGATCGTATGTATATTATCAAAATATATATGTGTATATAATGTTTAATTAAGAGAATATAGGAACCATATAATTTAGTTTATGTTTTATATATTTTGTCTTTTGGTTAAGGGGCAATAAGTCTTTTCATACTCACTTAACTTAAAAAGTTACGAAAGTTAGTGTTAAGTATCAACGTGTTATGCTTTGATAAACAGTAGGAACCAATGAAGTAATTTCTAAAAATTCGAAAAAAAATACTATAATATGGGTATAAGACATGGACCAATCGTGTGATTAACACTTTTATATATTTAAAATCAAATATGCGTAAGAAATTGGGTCATTTCCTACACAAAGTAGTTTTTATTTTTCTTTATGTTTTCATGCTATTAAGTAGAGCCTTAGGGTTTTTGCCTTCATTCTTTTCTCACACTCTCAACCTTTCACTTTCTCCATCTAGGAGTGTAAACATATCAAGCTGGCTCGCAAACTAGTCGGGATTGATCAGAAAAAGCTTGAACCGAGCCGAGTTTAAACGAGCTAAAGCTCATATTATGGCTCGTTTACTAAATGAGCTCGAGCCCAAGTTCTAGATATCTAGTTTGAGCCAGCTTGGGAGCCTAAACCAGCTGTTTGTTTAAATAAGTGTTAAATATAACACACATACACACACACACACACACACACACATATATATATATATATATAATATATATATATATTATATATATATATATATATATATATATATATATATAATATATATATATAATCGTAATACTCTACAAAATGCAATTCGATCTATAGTAAATGAATACAGAACGTTAGAGGGGATAGTGTGACGACCCTAAAAATAAGGTTAGGCAAAATAGTTTATGAATAAATTTTATTATATGTTATCTATTATATATATAAATTATGAATAATTATGTGCACATATATGTTAATAATTATACGTGTATATGGTGAGAAACTAGAGGTGTTAAAATTATGAATAAATTTTATTATATGTTTTGATATAGATTTGATTCCTATTGATCTAGGAGGATTATGTGGCAAGAAAATGGTAAGAATTCCTCTGATTGGTGGAACACTATGTGTATATGGTGAGAAACCTAGAGGTGCCATGAAGATAATTTCTTGTAAGAACGCACAAAAATGTTTAAAACAAAAATGTTTAGCTTTCCTAGCTCATATTGTTGACACCCAGTGGATAAAGAAAGCTTAGAAAGTGTTCCTATTGTTAATGAATATCCTGATGAATTACCTGGTTTACCTCCCCATCGTCAAGTGGAGTTCAAAATAGAATTAGTACCAAGGACCACTCCCATAGCTAAAGCACCATATCGTTTAGCGCCAACAGAAATAAAGGAATTAATGAATCAACAACAAGAGCTATTAGATAAGGGATTCATACGTCCTAATACATCACCTTAGGGTGCACCAGTTCTATTTGTTAAAAAGAAAGATGGAACTTTCAGGATGTGTATTGATTATAGGAAACTCAATAAAGTGACTATAAAGAATAGATATCCCTAACCTAGGATAGATGATTTATTTGATCAACTACAGGGATCTAGTTACTTTTCAAAAATTGATTTGAGGTCAGGATATCACCAACTAAGAATCCAAGATAAAGATATACCAAAGACTGCATTCAGAACTAGATATAATCATTATGAATTTCTTGTAATGCCATTTGGGTTAACTAATGCTCCTGCAGCATTTATGGACTTAATGAATAGGATATGCAAACCCTACCTAGATAAGTTTGTCATAGTTTTTATAGATGATATTTTAATCTATTCCAAAAATAAGGAGGATCATGAACAACACTTAAGGTTGACTTTGGAATTGTTAAGAAAAGAAAAATTATATGCAAAATTCTCAAAATGTGAATTCTAGAAAAGGGAAGGGCAATTCCTTGGACACATAGTAACCAAGAAGGTATACAAGTAGATCCCGCAAAAATAGAAGCTGTTCGGAAATGGGAAGATCCAAAGACACCAACAGAGGTACGTCAATTTTTAGGATTGGCAGGATATTATAGGAGATTCATTGGAAAATTTCTCAAGAATAGCTCAACCACTCACGGAATTAACTCAAAAAGACAGATCATATATTTGGGAAGAAAAGCAAAAGGCTGCATTTGAGTTATTAAAAGACAAATTATGTAGTGCTCCTATCTTAGCATTACCAGAAGGGACTGCTGATTTTATTGTATATTGTGATGCCTCACGTCAAGGATTTGGATGTGTTCTAATACAAAGGAATAAGGTAATAGCTTAGGCCTCCCGACAACTTAGGGGTAGTGAAAGGAATTATACTACTCATGATTTGGAATTAGGAGCAGTAGTATTTGCACTTAAAATATGGAGACATTATCTATATGGCACAAGGTGTACAATATATACAGATCATAAAAGTTTACAGTATATATTTGGTCAGAAAATGTTGAATATGAGACAAAGAAGATGGATAGAATTACTAAGTGATTATGATTGTGAAATCAAGTATCATCTAGGAAAGGCAAATGTAGTAGCTGATGCTTTAAGTAGAAAAGAGAGAACAAAACCATTACGAGTACGCGCCATGAGAATGGAATTACGTTCCGAATTGATAAGTCAAATACGGGAAGCTCAGCAAAATGATAAGTTAACATTAAAAGGGCAAATAAAAGATTTAAAAGAAGACACAAATGGAATTATGAAATTCAAAGGAAGAACTTGGATACCGGATAATGTTATACTTAGAAAGCTTGTCCTACAAGAGGCACATAAATCAAGGTATTCTGTACATCTAGGAAATAACAAAATGTACAAAGACTTAAAAAGCCAATACTGGTGGCCAGGTATGAAGAAATCAATCGGAGAATTTGTAGGCAAATGTGATATTTGTTCAAGAGTAAAAGCTGAATACCAAAAACCCTCTGGATACTTACAACAACCAGAAATTCCAAAATGGAAATGGGATAAAATAAATATGGATTTCATAACTAAACTACCAAGAACTTCAAATGGATATGACACTATTTAGGTTATAGTGGATAGGTTAACAAAGTCAACATATTTTTTATCAATCAGGGAAGATTATAAAATGGAAAAACTGGTAAGAATTTACATAAAAGAAGTTGTATCCAGACATAGAATACCTATTTCATTATATCATACAGAGATAGTAGATTCACCTCCAGATTCTAGCAAACATTACAAAAAGCTTTAGGGACTCAGGTAAATCTGAGTACAACATATCACCCACAGATAGATGGTCAAAGTGAGCAGACAATTCAAACTTTGGAAGATATGTTACGAGCTTGTGCATTAGATTTTGGTGGAAATTGGGATACACATCTTCCTTTAATAGAATTTTCCTACAATAACAGTTATCATTCAAGTATTGGGACAACAACATTTGAAGCTTTATACGGAAGGAAGTGTAGATCACCCCTATGTGGGATGAAATAGGAGACATACAAATTACAGGACTTGAATTGATACAAGAAACATCAAATAAGATTCTTGAAATTAAGAATAGATTGAAAGCTACCAGGGATCGACATAAAAATTTTGCTGATAAAAGAAGAAAACCCCTGGAATTTCAGATTGGAGATAAGGTCTATTTAAAGGTTTCACCCACAAAAGGCATAGTTTGGTTTGAAAGAAGAAATAAGTTAAATGCTAGGTATATTAGTCCATTTGAAATCACTGATAGAACTGGTTCAGTAGCGTATAAGTTAGATCTGCCTTCAAAACTAAGTGAAGTACACAATATCTTTCACGTGTCTAATCAAAAGAAATGTCTAGCAGATGAGACATTAAAAGTTCCAGTTCAAAAGATAAAAATAGACAAGAAACTTCACTTTATAGAAGAATCAATAATCATATTAGATAAAGAAGTGAAAAGGTTAAGAAGAAGTAAGATTCCTGTAGTGAAAGTTAAGTGGAATGCTAAAAGAGGTCCAGAATATACTTAGAAAGAGAAGATGAGATTTTGTAAAAGTATCCCCACTTATTGGAAATCAGTAACCAGATAAGTTCCCCTCAACCTTAGGTATTATCTTCTAAATAAATTTCGGGACGAAATTATTTTTACGGGGGGAGAATGTGACGACCCTAAAAATAAGGTTAGGAAAAATTAGTTTATGAATAAATTCTATTATATGTTATCTATTATATATATAAATTATGAATAATTATGAGCACATATATGTTAAAAGTTATACGTATGCATGTTTACATACATATCCTACGTATGCATGTGCCATCTTTTAATAAATGTATACATATGTGTATGATGTATTTTTCTTGAGTTGTTCCTGCACAAAAGAGATGATTAGTTACATTTGGAAAACCAAGCCTTATTGATCTTGGGCTCATCAAATGAATTTGAAGACAATGCAACCGTAATAGATCTTATTGTCATGTTTAGAGGATCACTTGCTGATGTTGATGGAGAGCTTTCAGTCACTTGGTCGTTCTTTGTCTTCCACACACCTTTGAAGCTTAGACTTGACCTTCAACACTTCGAAAGTTTTGATGACTTCGGAAGTTTTGATGACTTTGAAAGTTTTGATGACTTAACCTTTGGAAGATCCTGCTAGTACTGCAGCAGGCTTTAGTGTTTTGGTAGTATTCCTTTCTTCCGAGACAAAATTTTCTTCTGAAGGCAATTTACCAATTGTCTTCTTCTTCAATTGGAGTTTCTGAAAGGAAAACATTTCCTTTCGAAGCTTGCTTCTTCTTTGAAATCTTAGAAGTCTCTTTCTTTGTCATATGGACAATACCTTTTGGATTGTAAAGAAAATCCTTAGCAAGATGAAGGTACTCTCACACATAACACAATCCTTTTCTTCTTCCTAAGAGTCTTCTTTTGTAAACAAAGCTGAACTTGAGGGTGAGAACTACCTTTGGAGCTAGATGCTTCAGGTTGTGTAGTAGTGGTACACAACTGATCAGCCTTCTTCATGTTACTAGGATGAGTTAGACATAAACTAGAACTCCTAGTACTAGAGTTTGAGTTTTTGTCTTCAGTCTTAACCACCTCAAAACCTATAGAGATAAAAACTTGTTGTTGCTTAGAGTTAAAGGTGGTCTTGATCTCTTGAGCTTTCTTTGCATTCCTCTTGCTCTTCCTGATCAAGTTCTTCCTCCTTGACTTGGTCATCCCTACTTTCTTACTCTCCTCGGAAGGATAGTGACCCTTCTTAGAATGCTCTTCTTCACTCTTCTCAGAGGCATCCTTCACTATCTCTTCTCCATCCTTATCCGTCATGGGTGTATGAGGGGAAGCTTATCTTCATAAGTTCTAGACCTAGGAGATCTTATAGACAAGATTGTGTGTTGAGGGGCTATCTCACTAGACCCTAGTCCCTGCTTATTTTGATAACAAACTTTTACATGCAAGGATGAGGATATGATGTTCTTGAATGTCTTTTCTTCAAGAACATATTTTTCTGCCTTAGCTTTGTTGATCATAAGCTAAGCCTGGCATTTAGTCAATTTAGTTATGAGATCTTTGATCTGAGTCCTGTAGTTGGTATATTCATGTTTAAGAGTTGAAATGGTTTAAGTCATCTATCTTTAGTTTATAATCATTTTCAGTTCTTTGAAATTATACTTTTAAGATATTTAAAGACTCAAGATCAAATCTTATCTCTAAGTTGTAGGACCTATATCTATTCTCTTTAGTAATACATTCAGGTGTACAGAGATGTTCCAATACCTTTGCATCATCATGGTCAACCATTAGTGTAACACTCAGCCCCTCGCATCAACAAAATTGTTCGCTTTGCCCACGAGGAGCTCATGGATTTGCTTTTGGTTGCCTGAGTGAAAAATTCCCAGGGAGGTCACCCATCCTTGGATTGCCCCCACCCGAGCACGCTTAACTGCAGATTTCTCCTCTCATCCACAGCCATTACACCCAAAACGCGTTGTTGATGTTAGGGGCCAGACATTCCTTATGAACCGAGAATCTCTCTTGTCCACGATTGATGTGAGATATGTGTAGGGTGTCACAAGCACCTCCTGTTTGTACTCATCATCCCCAATGAGCCCAAGAAGTCACCATCCTTGGTGAGATATGTCCCACACCCTGAACGGCACAAGAGTGGCTCTGATACCATTTTGTAAGACTCAGCTCCTCGCATCAACAATATTGTCCGCTTTGTCCATGAGGAGCACACGGATTTTCTTTTGGTTGCCCGGGTGAAAACTTCCCAGGAAGGTCACCCATCCCTGAATTGCTCCCACCTGAGCATGCTTAACTGCGGGTTTCTCCTCTTATCCACAGCCATTATACCCAAAAAGCATTATTGATGTTAGAGGCCAGACATTCCATATGAACCAGGAATCTCTCCTATCCAAGGCCGATGTGGGATATATGTAGGGTGTCACAATTAGTGCTTGGTTTACAGATGCATATTCCACCTAAAAGCTCCAGTCAAAGCCTCCTTTTTCAACAACAATTGTAGCTTGTTGCTTTAGCTTCTCATTCTGGGTGGCTCTTTTAATGTAGTTTAGCCTGGCTTGTACTTGGCCACCATTTGTCCTTGGTTCCTTGCACTCCCTTGTAAAGTGACCCATTTGGTTACAATTATAACACTTTACTTTGCTTTTATCCAGCCCAAACTTTCCACTGGCTTCATTGCTTGGAAACATCCTCTATGTCCTCTGGTAGAACTTCTTGGCTCTATGAGTGAGGAGAGCCATTTGCTAAACTATCTCCATGTATTCCAGGTCATCTGGATGGATATAGTCCAGATCTTCAAGGGTGAAGAGAAAGTTTCCTGTGCTTTCATCAGAAGACACAAAGGCTTGTGTAGAGCTTTTCTCTTGGAATGGGCTTCCTTGAGTGTAGCTTTCTCTTGGTGTCTCCGGGAAGGTGATTAAATGACCCTTTTATGAGTTGTTAGGGTTGTATATAAGATGTTGTTATGGTTCTATAATATCCCAATCAACCACATGGAGGGCTGAACTCAGTTGATTGCTAGAGTTACTAGATGAACCTTGCATATTCATCTCCATCTGGTATCCACTAAGAATACCATACAACTCTGTCAAAGTAAGAGTCATAAGGTTCTCAATTGTCTTGATAACAACATAGTTTTGTGTCTATTGTCTAGGAAGAGAGGACATGACCTTCCTTATAATGTTCCTGTTCTAAAAGTCACTCCAACATCCATTAGAGTATCCACAATCTCAACATACCTAAAGTATTGTTAAGTTATGGTTTTACCTGTTTTAAAGATGAAGTTTTCAAACTGCTGCTTCAGGAGATCCTTCATGTTCTCCTTGGCTTCAGTTGACCCCTCATACATCAGCTTAAGTGCATCCCATAGTTGTTTAGCTATTTTTCACTTCTTGGAGCCTTTGTATATAGCGTTTGGAAGAGTAGTTTGAAGGACTGTGATGGCTTTCTGATAAATCTTTATTCTCTTCCTATCTTCTTCAGAATAATTAGCCATATATTTTGGAATCATGCCACCCCCAGCACCAGCTGAAGAGGTTCTTGGTATGTAAGGCTCTAAGATAATAGATTCCCACATCCTAGAGTCTTGTGACTCGATGAACCCGTCCATCCATTGGCACCAAGTGTCAAAGTCTTTAGGAGTGATCAGTGGGGACTTTGTCATGGTTCTAGTTTCCATATCAACTTTAGTAATAGTTGCCATTTGAGATGTTAAGTATTTTATATGTGTGAGGGATCTAAGATGGTGAGATCTTACAATCAAGAGCTTGGAATGCTCTGATACCAATTGCAAGACCGTTAGTGGGGATAGTCACTTATAACACAAACACACAATGAGGAGAGTTGTTAAGAACACTTATCAAATCAAATAGGGAACCGGTAACACACTAGATTGATACTTAGAACACAAGTAAATATGAGACAGAATAAGAACAAACAACACAAGTATATGGTTTTCAAGAATGTTGTATATTGCTCTAAAGTGTTTTTACAAGTGTTAAAGCAAGAAATGAAAGTTATAAGGACTTGAGATATTTTATACTACATCCTACAGTCGACCATACCTAGAAGGCCAACTGGAAATATTTGAACTAGACAACAAAATCAAATATAGAGTCAAAATTCAGATTGTCTTTTGTCTAGTGACTATGATATGCCCTAACTCATATCCTAATATATTACAAAAGGGATAAAAGTACATAAAGTAGAAAGCACAGACTCAAGACCTCAATGTACAATTACCAAAAAAGCATGGATCTTTTCACCAACTTGTGAAAATTGGTGTCGACAGAGTTGCAGTGAAAAGTGGTCCAGCTTTATGGTAAATTGCATCAGATAAAACATGTGTTCAAAAGTCTTCGAAAGAAATCTGTCTTCACTTCTTGGCTTCGGAAGACTTTGTATTTGAAGATTCGGAAGACTTCACTTTAATCTTCGGAAGACGTTGGCCTTGGTTTCGAAAGATTTTACATTTAGAATATTTTTTAGTGCATGGTGCAAAACTTCCGAAACATCTCTACTCTGCAGTTCAGTGCATGCATGCAGGAAAGACTTAGATGTTTTAGGTGTATCAGCATACATAAAACCTTCCAGTAAGGTACCAAGACTTCTGTTGAATGTACAATATGTCACGATACCAAAACAACTTTTGCATGTAGTTTGTTTTCGTTGTCGCTGAAGCACCTGACACATGGTTCTTCATTTCCCATGACAATAGTCATCTCTAGCTCCACCTCCAAGATCGATAGTTTCCCCATCTGTGCCAAATTAAGATCCTAATCTTCATCACAGCCTTCAAAAATGATATATGGCTGCTTGATTTCATATATTTGCATGTGGAAGTGATTCAGGGTTATTTGATTTCATCAGTTAGAGTTGTTGGAGTTGAATGATTTTTTTTCTTTTCTTGATTCGTGATGAAGCATAAGTTCTTGAGCTTTACCTTCAGCTCTCACCTTTTTATAGTTTGCAAACTTTTTTCTTTGTCCTTTTGGCAGGATTTAAAGCATCTCATAAAATTTGATGAACAACTACAATATTGCAGTGTATTAAACTTAGAATCCATAATTTGCATATCAAAGGTTTGCAAACAAGCATCAAAGTGCATTTTTTGTGTTTAGGATTGGTTTTATGATTGACTCTTGTTTTTATTTGATTCATTTGTGATTGTAAAGAATTGTTTTATATGTTGTGTGAATTGAGTTTATTTGTATTTTGGAATGAAGCAGGATGGATCATTTTGTGTTACCTTTCTTAGTTTGTATTATTTCAGGCCACATGCAGAATTAGATAGGTATTTGAAAGCATCATAGATTGGGGAACGAGCTAATGAAATGTTAACTGGAACATACGTACGCAGCCTCTTCTTATAAAGTTATTTGGTTTATTATATGTAAAGACATCTACTTTCAATTTTCCGACGTTCCTAAAATGTGCATTAATTTCTATTTCTAGCATCCTATTTAACTTCCTAAAAAGGTATCTCATAATTGAAATTAGAATTTCACAACAAACAGCCACACTTTAAAAGATGAGCTCTGTATTCAATATGAAAACCTTTAGATGCTCATTTAGCAGTTTGCTTTCACATTAAAACCAAAATTTTGTTTTCAGTGAATTGTTTAATTTTCTGCTGCCATTTCTGGGTCATGATAGAACCAAAATCGGTAGTTTCTATGGTGCTTGTGGTGACTTTTGTACGTTGTGTAAATAACTAATTGCTACAAATAATTAACCGCAAACAACTGATGATGTTGATTATACTATTATGTGTATCCGCTGTCAATCTAATGTTTGTAATATTATTAGGTGTACTTAACATTAAACAATAACACTACAAAGCTACTAGCTTCGAGGCGACGTGCGGGATAACATGCTAGTTATACATTCAATTATGATAAAAACTAATTAAATAATATATATTCTGGTATATATATTAAGTATGATTATATATAAATATAAAACTAATTATAAAAAATATAAATTAAATAACTTAATGATAAACGAGTCGAGCTCGAGCTTTAGAAAGTAAACTATAAACCGGACGAGCGCGAGTTTTCTAAATTTAGAACAAGCCGAGATTAAGCCTTAGCGAGCTCGGGCTTGGCTTAGCTTGCTTACATCCTACCAACGACACAAGATCATGGTTGTTCCTACATCATCATTCCATTGTTACTCTTGTGTGACAACTTCATTTCTCGTCTTTTTTCCTTTCGTCCTATCTAGATAGGGACGTCATGAACAAATATATTGATTAAGTTTAATTTTTACTCTTCTCTTATGAAACTAACCATGACTTTTAAAACGGGAACAATATATATTAGGAACCTATTCTGAGTTTTAAAAACCGTACAAAATTACAGCAAAGATGAAGAATAAAGATTAATCATCAAAAACAGAATACGAAAATAAAGATACAAGATCTTACAAGCACATCTAGTATTATATTGACGTTTTTATTTATTGTTAAGTTTTATCATCCATTAGTTATTTCAAGCTAGTAATCGAATCAAAGCCATGTCTAGCTTGAGAGAGCATGTTAGAAGTATATATTGAATAAAATATATATTGTTTAATATTAGATAAAATTGGTTACGTATCATAATTATCTGTATTACGATTAGAGTTATGTTTAGATTATATTTTATTTATAATTATCTTAACTTTTTTATAATAGTTGATTAATAGAACAAAATATCTCATAGGGTTGTATCACAAATGAATGAATGATAGGTATTTCAATACTTTTAGGTATTCTTAAAATATGTATTTAAACATCATTTAGCTAATGGATTTATCTTTTATCAATCGTACCTGATATTCGGATCATATATTCCTGGAAGTCTTTAATATTTTTTTATCAACTTTATTCTTGGTTATCACCGAATAATATTTTATAAAAAGACTGCTCATATCTTCTTGTTTAGCAAACAAACAAGACAAACAAACAATCTTATATATGCAAAATCTTCAGAAAGAAATGGACGAGTTCATCTCGTTAAAGAGTAGACAAATGAACAATGCTATGGAAAACTGTCCTAGCTCCTTTGTGTCTCAGTCCTTTTGAAACAACTAAGGTAACCCAATAATTATCCTAAAATAATATTGTAATTGATATTTTATTAACCCGTCAGTTCTATGTATTTAAAAAATAACTAAATATTTTAAGTATATAAGGGTGGAAGGTGTGGAAGGAGGTGAGGTTGAGTTGATGTAACAGCGAGATGAAGTTTTTGATGTTGGAAGCTGGATGGTGAAGATGGTGATGCTGATTTGAAGAAGCAACAAGGAAGACTTGGGTTGGGTTAGAGAGGAAGCCGAAGCATGATGAATTAATTAAGTGACACAGTGTAATCGAGAAATAACAACACCTCCACCCCCAACCCAAAACCGTATTTCCCTACAATATGACACCCTCCTCTTCAAACAATATATATAGAAGATATTAGGCTAAAAACTCATGTATTACACGGTTAGCTACTAACACGAACAATAAAAAGTATAAAACGATATTTTTAGATAACATATGATTAAAACTAAATGTTTTTATGATAAAAGGATTATATTAATTTTTTTAAACTTTTGCATCTAAAAAGTCATTATTAAACATTCGTTTTTCAAAAAGTGTTGTTGAAAAATTATTTTTTAATAAAAAACTTATTTATTAAAAACTCTAGTTTTTTTATTTTAGTTGATTTTAGTTTCGATTTTTATACAAAGCAATAAAAGTCAAATCTAAAATATTCTTAAAAGTTCAATGTTTTAGAATAATCATAGATTTTTAAAATTCTAGACCAGAGAGAGAGAAAAGAAAGAAAAAGTTATAGCATGCAACTAATTGTAATGAATTTTGATATCAGAGAGAAAATGATATAAACATCAAGATGACTATGAAAACCTTGTAGCGAGGAAAATGATACGAGAAGTTTTAGAAAGAATATACATGACACATCATATCTAAACATTCTTTTATTATATTATATACAAGTATATAAATGTGGCTTTTAGCTTATATTAGTAAGATAAGTAACAACTAAACGGTTTTATTGGAATGAGTAAATAAAATATACAGTCATAACAACAAAAGAAACTAAAAAGTTAAATGTGGCCGGTTGTAAGACGAATAGATAACGTTAAGAACAATTTTAGAACCAATACAAAATTTGGTGCCGGAGATTATATTATACAAATTGTCATATAATTTCTATATACAAATTATAATCAAATTAAATACTTGTGATTTAAAAGTCGCTAGCATAAGATATTTTAACGCTAATGTTGTACTAAGTACATCCTACTAATCTAATAAAAAAGTAACAATAGTTGACACATGTTTCTTTTTAAACACATCTAATGACACATGTTATTTTGATATTTAATAATAAATATTTTTCCTGTCCAAAAAAAATTAAATCTACTATTTTTGTATTAAAATTTTTAAATACATATTTTGTTTCCAAAATTAAGGGATATGAATTAAAACCCTTAAATTTTAAATTAAAAAACATATATCTCTTATTTTTACTCCTACCAAACTCTATTTTAAACTACCATTTTAAACTCTTATTTTTACCCTACCAAACCCTTAAATTTTAAATTAAAAAACATATACCTCTTATTTTTACTCCTACCAAACTCTATTTTAAACTCCTACCTAACAATAGTTGACAAATGTCTCTTTTAAACTCATCGAATGACACATGTCATCTTGACATTTAATAATAAATATTTTTCCCGTCCAAAAGAATTAAATCTACCATTTTTATATTAAATTTTTTAAATACATATTTTGTTTCCAAAATTAAGGGATATGAATTAAAACCTTAAATTTTAAATTAAAAAACATATATCTTTTATTTTTACTCCTACCAAACTCTATTGATTTAGTTTTAAAATTATCTTCTTATCAAATCTTTATTTTTTGAAAGACAATATAATTCATAACTCTAAAAAAATTATTACTTTAAGATTGTATAGTACCACTTAAAGGCACACAAATTATAATGTTTTATATGTTTTTTTTATAGAAACTACTATTAGTAAAAACAAAGTATTGGTTCTATAAATTAAAATAATATACTATTAAAAAGATAGTTAAATTAAACATCAATATTTTCAATCGTATTTTAGTTCATTATCGTCTTTTTTTTCTTTTTTATTTGCTACTATCAACAAAATTATTATTTTCCTAAATTTAAGATGTTTTAACTAATATTTTAAATGTGTTCTTATTTCGTTGGAAATATTTTATTTTATTTAATAAGTTGCTTCTTTAATTTATTAGATAACATTTTTTCCTGTTTTTTATCTAGTTTTATTATAATATTTTTTATTAATGTAGAACTTTTTATTCAAGTCTATTAAGATATAGAGTAGTCATTCTTAAATGTATTTAAAAGGTTCTTTTGATTTATTTTTGCATTCTCTATACTTAGTTGTATTATCATATGAGCATAAGTTTAATGATAAACTCAACTAAATATATATATGATTATATGTTATAATTAGTACAAAAAGGCATCACAGACCATTTTTCCTATGAGGCTCTTTCTTTAATAAATTTTCATGCAATTTTTACTTAAACCATCATATTATGTAGAGCAACTAGTGGCGATCATTGATTGAAAGAAAAAAAAGGTTACAAAACAAGGTGGTTCCCTTGGTACGAGTACAGAGGAAACATAAGAAAAGATTTGAGTCTATGTGTGATACTGAAGAATAAATGAGATAGCATTACCCACATTTATTTGAGAAATAACAGGTTTCAGGGACGAAACCTAAATAACGGGAATGAACTTGTAACACCAGGAAAGTTTAAAAGAGGTAAAAAGAAAATAAAAATGGAGAGAGAAAGAAATGCAAATTAACCTAAGTTGAAAGGTTAAATATGTAAAAATGACAAAATATTATTATATTTTGTACAAAAATGGGCATGGCCGTCCATATTTGACTTCTTTTTAATTATCACGTTAGGTTATTTAGTTAAAAATTTAAACTCATGTACATATTAATAGTTTTTTTCGTACAAAACTTTGATAAAATCTTGATATCATTGTTTATTACTTATAATTTTTAATCATATATAATTTTAATTGTATATTTTAAAATATCATTTTATAATTAATAAAATTTTATTTTATTTAATATTTTATTAACTGTGTAACACACAGTTTTATTAAAGCTAGTTACTACATATAAAACTGGACCATTTGTAACTGTAATTTCGATCATATAATGGTAGGTTAATGTGGTCCATGTAATTTGCATTTTTCAAAATGAAAATGTTCAATTGTTAAAAATAGAATACTTTTAAAAATGATGTAGTTATTTTAAGATCGAAAACAATAATAAAAACCAAATAAAAGGATACAAAAACTACAATTTAAAAGCAAAACATGAGCCTTCTCATCCATACCCTCTATTCACGTAGACCATTTCTTGATCACTCGATTATGAAATGTTGGGGAAGAATCAGATCGGGTTCTTCAAGAAACTAGCCATGATGATTAAGGTCAAAGGCGTCTGGTCAAACCATGAACCATCAAACTACAAGTGTTTGGCACGCGCATATGATGAAGATGAGTCCTCCCCAACAACCTTGTTAGGATTTTTTGCAATTTATGTCGGAGAGGAGAGACAACGGTTTCTGATTCCGACGCACTACCTTTCTCACCCTCTCTTCAGAATGCTGTTAGAAAAAGCTCATAACGATGAAAACCAGACGAGCCGGTTAGTGATGCCATGTAGTGTTCCTGCTTTCCTTGAGGTGGTTAGCATGGTGAATTCTACTAATGGCATGTTTGATCTTGGACAATTAGTCGAACAACTTATTTGAAATTGATTAGATTTTAGAAATTATATAGAGAGAGAAATTTTCTTTTATTATTTAACTGTTGAATTTTAATAAAATCATTGTCTTTTGAATGGAATTTTTGAAATCTCCTGTTTGTAAAAACGATTTTGAGGTGGTCATATTCTTTTTTATAGAACGACAACTCATTTCTCAAGTGTATTTACCATTAAGTTACCAACACAAGTCACACTCTCCACTTGTTTTTTGTCTTTTGAATATGCAAGAAAAACAAAAGAAAACATTTATCATTTACTTCGGTTCATTACTATAGTTGATTTATTCCACTTCAATTGCGGTAATTTTTTGTAACACCTCAACCGATTAGACCTGACGTGTCACTATCATAGTAATCATAATATAAAACATAATTCCATAATTGAAACGTTAGAAGTATATCATCAAAACATCATTTGAGAGTCGTAGGGTAAAGTATTCGTTACATATTATTTAATCATCCAAAATTAGATAACTAACATATGCTACAAAAATGACTATATTTCATTCAAAAATCCTAGAGATTAATTTATCTTTCTTCACACCCCACCCGGAGTAACCTTTTAACCTGTTGAAACAAATATTTATGGAATGAGCCGAATGTCCAGTACGAATAAAGACACAAGTAACAATAATAATAACTGCAATAACATCGAGAGATAAAGTAATATAAAATAATACGATGCAAAGTAAGAAAGTCAATAAAGTTAATAGTATCGTGTACATGTACCCATTGAGCCAAATAACTTATATCAGAACATACATGAACATAAAGCTGCACACTCTATGTATCGAATGTGAAATGGAGTGTGGGCATACACACAACCATCCACCTTAAACTTATGCATATATCCTAGGACCAATCCATACGACTCTTCAACATAATACAGCCAATGTACCTCGCAAGTACCAAAGAAGATGTCGTGATCTCTACTCACCGTCACGATTGGTGCCACGTCATCGATGCCGCAATGACATGCTTGTGGTCACCCACAAAAATAGGAATATGCTTGAGTAACAAAACACACCATCACGATTATGGTGGTGGTGGTGGTTCTTGTTGTTGTTGTTGCTGTTGTTGTTGTTGTTGTTGTTGCTGCTGCTGTTGTTGTTGTTGTTGTTGTTGTTGTTGTTGTTGTTACTGTTGTTGTTGTTGTTATTGTTGTTGCTGTTGTTGTTGTTGTTGTTTTTGTTGTTGTTGTTGTTGTTGTTGTTGTTGTTGTTGTTGTTGCTGTTGTGTTGTTGTTGTTGTTGTTGTTGTCGTTGTTGTTGTTATTGTTGCTGTTATTGTTGTTGTTGTTGTTATTGTTGTTGTTGTTGTTGTTATTGTTGTTGTTGCTGTTGTTGTTGTTGTTGTTGCTGTTGTTGATGTCGTTGTTGTTGTTATTAATGTTGTTGTTGCTATTGTTGTTGTTGTTGTTGTTGCTGCTGCTGTTGTTATTGTTGTTGTTGTTTTTGTTGTTGCTATTGTTATTGTTGTTGCTTTTGTGTTTGTTGTTGTTGTTGTCGTTAGTGTTGTTGGTGTTGTTGCTGTTGCTATTGTTGTTGCTGCTGTTGTTGTTCTTGTTGCTGCTGCTAATGTTGTTATTGTTCTTGTTACTGTTGTTGTTGCTATTGTTGTTGTTATTGTTGTTGCAGTTGTTGTTGTTGTTGATGTTGCTACTGCAGGTGTGGTTGTCATTGTTGTTGTTATTGTTGGTGGTGGTGGTGGTGTTGTTGTTGTTATTGTTATTGTTGTTGTTGTTGATGATGATGTTGTTGTTGTTGCTAGTGCTGCTACTGTTGTTGTTTTTCTTGTTGTTGTTGTTATTGTTATTGTTGTTGTTGTTGTTGCTTATGTTGTTGTTGTTGTTGCTTCTGTTGTTGTTGTTCTTGTTGTTGGTGTTGTTGGTGTTGTTGATGTTGTTGTTGCTTTTGCTGTTGTTGTTGCTGTTGTTGTTGCTGTAGCTGTTGTTGTTGCTGTAGCTGTTGCTATTGCTGTTGTTGTTGCTATTGATGTTGTTGTTTCTGTTGCTGTTGTTGTTGTTGCTGTTGATGTTGTCATTGCCGTTGTCGATGCCGTTGCCGTTGTCATTGCCGTTTCCGTTGTCGTTTCCGTTTCCGTTGCCGTTTCCGTTTCCGTTGTCGTTTCCGTTTCCGTTGCCGTTTCCATTTCCATTGCCGTTGTCGTTGCCGTTGCCGTTGCCGTTTCCGTTGCCGTTGATGTTGTCGTTGATGTTGCTGTTGCTGTTGTCGTTGCCGTTGCTATTGTCGTTGCCGTTGCTGTTGCTGTTGCCGTTACTGTTGTCGTTGTTGTTGCCCTTGCTGTTGCCATTGTTGTTGTCGTTGCTGTTGCCGTTGCTGTTTCCGTTGCTGTTGCCGTTGCTGTTGCCGTTACTGTTGCCGTTGCGGTTGCCGTTGATGTTGTCGTTGCTATTGCAGTTGTTGTTGCTGTTGATGTTGTGTTGATGTTGCTATTGTTATGTTGTTGTTGTTCTTGTTGCTGTTGTTTCTGTTGTTGTTGTTGTTGCAACTATTATTGTTGCTGTTGTTGTTGTTGTTGCTATTGCTGTTGTTGTTGTTGTTGCTATTGTTGTTACTGTTGCTGTAGCTATTGTTGTTGCTGTTGATGTTGTAGTTGCTGTTGTTGTTGTTGTTCCCGTCTGTTGTTGTTGCTGCTGCTGTTGTAGTTGCTGTTGTTGTTGATGTTGTTGTTGCTATTACTGTTGCAGTTGATGTTGCTGTTGCTTTTGCTGTTGTTGTTGTTGTTGTTGCTATTGCTGTTGTTGTTCTGTTGTTGTTGATGTTGCTATTGTTGTTATTGTTGTTTTTGTTGTTGCTGCTATTGCTGTTTCCGTTTATGTTGCCGTTGTTATTTCCGTTGATGTTGTCGTTGCTATTGCAGTTGCTGTTGATGTTGTTGTTGATGTTGCGTTGTTGTTGCTATTGTTCTTGTTGTTGTTGTTGCTGTTGTTTCTGTTGTTGCTGTTATTGTTGTTGTTGTTGTTGCAACTGCTATTGTTGTTGTTGTTGTTGCTGCTGCTGTGTTGTTGCTATTGTTGTCGCTGTTGCTATTGCAGATACTGTTGCTATAGCTATTGTTGTGGTGTTGTTGTTGGTGTTGTTGTTGTTGTTGCTATTGTTGTTGTTGTTCCCGTCTGTTGCTGTCGTTGCTGCTGCTATTGCTATTCTTGTTATTGTTGTTGTTGATGTTGTTGATGATGTTGTTGTTGCTATTGATGTTGCTGTTGTTGTTGTTGTAGTTGTTGTTGTTGCTGTTGCTGTTGTTGTTTTGTTGATGTTGTTGTTGTTGTTGTTATTGTTGTTGTTGTTATTTTTGTTCTTGTTATTGTTGCTACTGTTGCTGTTGCTCTAGCTATTTTTGTTGTTGCTGGTGTTGTTGCTGCTGTTGTTATGGCTGTGGCTGTTGCTGTTACTATTGCGGTTGCCATTGTTGTTGTCATCGTCGTCGTTGTTGTTGTTGTTGTTGTTGCCGTTGTCGTTGCCATTGTTATTGCCGTTGTTGTTGTCTTTGTCATTGCCGTTGTTGTTGTCGTTGTGTTGTTGTTGCTGTTGTTGTTGTTTTTGCGGTGGCCATTGCGGTTGCGGTTGCGGTGGTCGTTGTTGTTGCTGTTGCTGTTGCTGTTGCCGTTGCCGTTGCCATTATCGTTGTCGTTGTTGTTGTTGTTGCTATGCTGCTGCTATTGTTGCTGCTATTGTTGTTGGTGCTATTGGTGTTGTTGTTGTTACTGTTACTATTGTTGTTTTTGTTGTTGTTGTTGTTGTGGTTGTTATTGCTTTTGTTGTAGTTGTTGTTCTTGTTGTCGCTATTATTTTTGTTGTTGTTGTTGCTATTGTTGTTGTTGTTGTTGTTGCTTCTGTTGCCGTTACTGTTCCGTTGCTGAAGCTGAAGCTATTGTTGTTGTTGTTGCTGCTGTTGCTGTTGCTTTTGTTGTTGCTTTTGCTGTTGCTGTTACCATTGCCGTTGTCGTTGCCGTTGCCGTTGCAGTTGCCATTGCCGTTGCCGTTGCCGTTGCTGGTGCTGGTGCTGGTGCTGTTATTATTATTGTTGTTATTGTTGTTGCTGTTGTTGTTGATGTTGTTGTTGATGTTGTTGTTAACGTTGTTGCTGCTATTGCTGTTGTTGTTGTTGTTGCTGCTGTTGTTATTGTTGTTATTGTTGTGTTGTTGTTATTGTTATTGTTATTGTTGTTGCTTTTGTTTTTGTTGTTGTTCTTGCTGTTAGTGTTGTTGGTGTGTTGTTGTTGCTATTGCTATTGTTGTTGCTGCTGGTGTTCTTGTTGTTGTTGCTACTGCTAATGTTGTTGTTGTTCTTGTTGTTGTTGTTATTGTTGCTGTTGTTGTTGTTATTGTTGTTACTGTTGTTGTTGTTGTTTGTTGTTGTTGCTACTGCAGTTGTTGTTGTCGTCGTTGTTGTTGTGTTGGTGGTGGTGGTGGTGTGTTGTTATTGTTATTGTTGTTGTTGTTGTGTTGCTGTTGTTGTTGCTATTGTTGTTACTGTTGCTATTGTTGTTGTTGTTGTTGTTGTTGTTGTTATTGTTGGTCTTGTTGTTGTTGCTTCTGTTGCTGTTGTTGTTGTTGTTGTTGTTGTTGTTATTGTTGTTGGTGTTGTTGCTTTTGATGTTGTTGCGTTTGTGTTGTTGTTGTTGTTGCTGTTGCTGTTGCTGTTGATGTTGCTATTGATGTTGCAGTTGCTGTTGCTGTTGCTGTTGCCATTGCCGTTTTCGTTGCCGTTGACGTTGCCGTTGCCTTTGCCATTGCCGTTGCAGTTGATGTTGCGTTGCTGTTCTATTGTTCTGTTGTTGTTGTTGTTGTTTCTGTTGTTGTTGTTGTTTCTGTTGTTGTTGTTGTTGCTGTTGTTGTTGTTGTTGTTGTTGTTGCAACTGCTATTGTTGCTGTTGTTATTGTTGTTGTTGCTGTTGTTGTTGCTATTGTTGTTGCTGTTGCTATTGTTGTTACTGTTGCTATTGTTGTTACTGTTGCTGTAGCTATTGCTGTTAGTGTTGTTGTTGTTGTTGCCGTTCCCGTCTGTTGCTGTTGTTGTTGCTCCTGCTATTGCTGTTGTTGTTGATATTGTTGTTGATGTTGCTATTGAAGTTGTTGTTGCTATTGCTGTTGTTGTTGCTTTTGCTGTTGTTGTTGATGTTGTTGTTGTTGTTGTTGTTGTTGTTCTGTTGCTGTTGTTGTTGTTGTTGTTGCTACTGCTGCTGTTGCTATTGCTGTTGATTGTTAACCCAAGTTTATTGTGATAGCTCATTAACATCATCCTATTACTCTTGGTCCCCGAAAAAAATGATCCAATGATGATGATTAATTTGATTTATTTAAATTGAAAATAAGGGTCCATTTGTACCTTAAGGACAAAATTGTCAATTTGCTTTTATAGCTAAATATTATCTTGACCCGACTTGTGTATTTTTTAAATTGAAAAAACTACTACTTTAAATATATAATATTTTATCTAAAATATCTAGTTTGCAAATTAAATAATAATAATAATAATAATAATAATAATAATATAATAATAATAATTCATACAAATAATAGTATCATTTGGGTCATTTTTTTTCAACAGTTATTTAGTTACCATAATTACATTGATGTATGGTCTCATTACATCAATGTTGGGTTTCTTTACATCAACTTAGGGTTCTTTACATCAATGGAAGTATGTGTTACATCAATGTTGCGTATTGTTCTACACATTAAGTATATCATTTTAATACCAAACCTGTTGTGATTTATAACAAATTAATGCATATGAAACATCATTTATACAAAATATATAACATAATTAAAGAAAAAAAATCAATAAGCATCTTTCACGAGTTACATTAATATTTCTCAAAAGCACGATATGAAGTGCGAGATAAAAAAACTTTTCAAAGAACAAAAACAAAGTAACATTTTGAGATTATATTATTTTATAATAAAAAACGTTGACAAACCAAACTATATGCCTGGAAGTAGATGAACTAGTTACTCTGTATGTTTGTAGTTGTTTCAAAATCTTAACAACTTCATCCCAACTACTAAAATACATGAACACTGAAACCGGACTTTTCCGCATGTGTTTTATACATCTTAACAACTTAACCACAACTGTTAAAAAACATCTACAACCTAATTTTTGGTATTGTTAGAAGTCTAGTAAAGTAGACTAGAATGAGAACCTACGTACATCAAGGTAATTAGAAAAATTAAATTAAATTAATACAGAAACACATATATGTATATATTTAAAGTTGGTACTTATGCATAAACATTTGACATTAATAATTGCAAGATATTGATTGTATAGGGAAAACAACATTTTTAATAAAAAGGATACTCCTTTACAATAGTTTGTAGCGTCAACTTACCCTAGTGTAGTACTTACACTGTCGTTACAGGAAAAAAATAATAATAATAACAATTAACTCTGATGTACCTTGTAACCCTTACAAAAACATTAATCCAACCAAAAAAATTAATATGCTAAATAATGCATTCACATTAATACTATAATAACCATTATACACTTACACTACTGTAATGTTGCTATAGTAAGGCATAAAACACTTACATTACTTTAACACAATGTAACATCTGAGTATTTTTAAAGACGAGAAATAAAGAACAAAAGTGTAGAAAAAGAAAGAAAACACAATTTAACTCAAGTTGAGAAGTTAAAAGTATTAAAAAGGACAAAAGTATAAAAAGTTAGTACAAAAGTGAGCATGACCGCCCACTCTATCTGCACATCAACTTTCTATTCGGTTTTAGAGAGAGAGAGAGAGAAAGAGCAGAGTTTGAAGTTTTGGAGAAGATGAACAAGGAAACCAGATTCAAGGTAAGAATTTAGTGTTTTTGAATGTTTTTGGTCGGCCTATGCCTCGGTTATGTGCTTATGTGTGTTCGGGTGTGTGTTTTTGGTGGGTTTCTAGGTGATTGAACTCATAGTGCAAACAAGTTTGAAGGAAGTCATACTCAAAGGCTGCTAAGGTGAGTTCTAGGACCCCCTTTTTACATCTTTTTAACTGATTTTAGGACTGGAAATACATTCATGTATGTTTTATAAAAAGGGTATTATACTCGTATGTTTACGTGTGTATGAATGCGGGTGGGGTATGACTTGGGTATATTATTATGTTTCGTATGTTTTATGTTCATGTTATGATGCTTAGAATGTAAGAATAAGCTTAGAACATGTTAGATTGATGAATTAGGACTGATTATGATGATTGATATTTTGAGTTAGTTGCCCATGTGCCTTGATTGGCCCATGCGCCTAATGGTCTAATTAGCCTAAGTATAGTCCCATGCACCCAAACCCATACGCCCAAATAGTTCCCATGTGCCTAAGCACTCATACGCCTGCATAGTGCCCATGCGCCTAGAATTTTGCCAGAAGGACCAAGTGTTGTGCCATGCACCCAATTAGTGCCCATGCGCCTAGAACCATTCCCATGCGCCTAAGTGTTCCCATCCACCTAAGCACTCATGCGCCTGCATAGTGCCCATGCGTCTAAAACTTAGAATATTTTTCTGAATTTTAGGAAAAAAACGTAAAGTGTAGGCTTTGATTTGGGAGGTTCCCGGGGAATGTAAGTTGACACTATGATACCTTATGTGATGTGATGGTTGATGTTATGATATGTGGAATGCATGATGATGTGTGATGATGCTATGTTATGTATGTCTTTGTTTATGTTCCTTATTAAGTATTATGATGTGACTTTACGTGGTATGATTATGATAATGAACATAAAGTATTATCTTAACGAAGCAAAAGATTTAAGGTAATGAAAGTGAAACATAATAAATGAACGAATGAAAGTCTTGCAAGCAAATGAAAAGATGTTCACAACTCACTGAGAGTTGTTAGCTTAACTGTGTGCTAATAGCATGCAATCTTGGCTAACCCTAAGGGTTCACACACAAGGGGAGTTAGTCTACGTGAACACGCCATACGTGTGATATCTCCGATATGGGGTCCGTGTCGCTTAACCGTATTTGATATGGCTTTGTGCTCAAGAGGGGGTTTAGCGTACGACGGGACCTAGATAGAAATGAAAAGATATTAAATGTATGAAAAGTGTGATAAGTACGAAACGTGCGATAAGTGCGAAACAAACGATGATGGAAGATAATAAATATTACCTTGATGTACGTATGACGTGTGATCATGTGCGATAGTAAAGAAAATGTTTTAACAAATGAAAGGTAATATATTGTTTTTTTGTAAAACTAAAACTCACTCAGTAATGTTGACTTTTATGTGTTTCCAATTGGCATGTAGATGTTGCTGAGGATGGCATGGGATGGCTACTTGGCATTTTTGGATGGCATCTATTGTTTAACTTATAATGTTTTTGTGATGTAATGCAAAGCATGATATTTTGTAACTTAACAATGTTGTATTAGTTTGAAAAGGCAATTATATATAAATGAAATGGTTTGTTTAAAAGAATTCCGCTACAATGTTTTATAAATTGAAATATGTAACATATGTTTCATGTGCGATGATTGACCAGTTGTAAGTGTTCTGGGAACGGGGTCTTACAAGTTTGTATCAGAGCCAAAGTTTAAGTGAAACGGGTTAAAACTTTCAAAAGAAACCTAAACTTAAACTAAATATGGGACAAAGGAAAGGGATATAAGTCTGAGTAGCTGTGTGCCATCATGTATTTTCTTAATGTTAACCGGCATTATGTGCGCATGTTATTTGACCTGTGTGCTTCTTAGTAGATTTAGATACTGATATAGTCAGGATAGAAAATACTTGGAGTATGAAGATTAAAGTAAGTGGCTAATCTGTAAGGCCCCATTCCCGGGACGCTTACAGTTGGATTCTCATCACACATAAAACATATATTTACATTCGTATTTCATAATCATCGCAACGGAACATTTAAAATAATCTTTCATTCCCATGTAAATGCTTTTGCAAGTCAATACAACATTCATTATAAAATGCAGTTTGTTTGCATTACAATGCAAAAACATTAATCAAAAGAATGCTATCCTAAAAGAACCGAGTAGCCGCCCGTGCCATCCTCAGCAATCATTACCTGCCAACTAGAAACACATAAAAGTCAGCGTTGCTGAGTGAGTTCTAGTTTTATAATAAAACATACTTTTCTATCGTTAAAACCGTTCCTTACTTTCTTTCAAATCATACAGCGCTTTACATTCATTCGTGACCATACAATATACATACACATTGATAATATAATTATTATCTTCCGTTACATTTGTTAACTTTCGTTCATTCTATACGTTCATTCTCCCGAGTCTGTTGCGACAACAGGGTCGCTCACCTCATTAGCAATCCCAACGATTGCACGCTATCCGAGTCTGTTGCAACCATAGGTTGCTCACCTCATTGCCAATCTCAACAATAGCACGCTATCCGAGTCTCTTGCAACAACGAGGTTGCTCACCTCATGGCAACTTCACGATGGCACGCAATCTGAGTCTGTTGCAACCATAGGGTTGCTCACTTCATAGGCAATCTCAACGATTGCACGCTATCCGAGTCTGTTGCAACAACAGGGTTGCTCACCTCATATATGTGCTTGCAAGCGTTTCTTCTTTCATTTATCATTCAATAATACATGCATTCTTACTTCATGTTCCACTTTCGTTATCTTTCACTTTACGTAACATAATACTTCATTCATTCATTAACATGACACGTAAAGCCACAAGAAAGATAAACATACATCATAATAAGGAACATATTATCCACAGGCATCGTCATCATACAGGGCAACATCATACATACATAACATGCATAAACATGCAACATCATCATCATACCCAACATGCACTCTAAGGCCTCAATCGTCATCTTACATGCTCTTACGGGAACCTTTACGTCAAAACTTGCATCTGCACTTTTCCCCAAAAGTCAAAAGCCAAACTACACTTTCCTCGGCTGCAACAACCCTATTCAAGCGTATGGACACCCTTCAGTCGCATGGCCTCCATGCGACTGAACATCATGCGAATGAACCAATGCGGATGAACACTCATGCGAATGAACACCCAATCGTTTGAATGGACTAATGCGGATGGACCTCATGCGAATAGGACTAATGCGGATGAGCACTTATGCGACTGGACCTTCGATCACGTGACCTCCATGCGGCTGGCCTTTCAATCGTGCGAATGGATCTCAATCGTGCGAATGGACCCCAATCGCATCCTATTCGGTCGTATGGCCCCCATTCGATCTCCAATCAGTCGCCTAGCCCTAGCTGATGCAGAATGCAGTTCCAGCCGAACGCAAACTGCCCTTTTCGACTTCCAACTCATCTAAACCATTCCAAGCCTAAATCAACCATCCTAGACCTAGGAATGCATACCACAACACCATTCAAGCACACACAAGCCCGGAAACAACCTCTAAACACATCACAAGCAACACACCAAATGGGTCAAACACACATACATACAAAAACAGGTTTTCTATGCTTTCCAGCCCCAAAATCATTTGAAAAAAAGTAAAAGTGGGGTCCTAGAACTCACACAAACGACACCAAGAAGTAGAGCTTCGGTTTGACTCGCTTCTCAACGATTTCGGCTCACTCGAACCAAACCCGTACCAACTTTTTCTCTCTTTTTCTCTTCTTTCTCTCTTCTCCTCTTTCTTTTGGCTAAATATTGGTGTGGGGAGAGGGTAAGGGCTGCCCTCTCCCTTTATATACCCCCACTCACCGTCTTTTTTCATTGGCGAGTTTGGTCCCTCAACTTAGGACTTTATTTCTTTTGTTCTTTCATCGGCTTCAAAATAAATAAATAATCAGGTGTTACATAATCACAAATGGCCACTATAATTAGAGACTTACTATACTTGACATAAACTAAGCTATTACCTTGAATGACCGTGTTAGTGTTTGAATCTTATAGTTTGTTGGAGGATAGCTAGTGGTAGATCTTCAAATGCCTTTAGAGGTGGAGGTCGTGGTGGACGTGGTGCTAGACCACAGGTCATAAGAGGAAGGCCTCGAGCTGATGAAGTGGCTCACGAAGTGCCCAAAACCCCTCATCCAGAGGGTGGTGACAAGAGTGCTAATTTGAGGGCCTTAGTGAATGAGGCAGTCATGGAGGAGGTTCATCAGGTCATGCAGATGATTCTACCGTCTGTGGTGACCGAAGTAATCAAGGCCATGAGAGAAGGAAAAAGTAAGGAGATGAATATGTCATCGGGAGGGAGGGAGCAACCAAAGAGTGAGACGGTTGTCTCTTCTAACAAGGAGGAGGAAGAAGAGTTTGTGCCGGAGGCAGCACAAGGCTATAACTACAGGGCATTTCAAATATGCAAGCCCCCGACTTTCGATGGCAATGGCACTACTGTTGCTGCTCACCGATGGGTGAGAGTGATAGAAGCTGTACTTGATATCAGCGAGTGCTGGGAGGATCAAAAGGTGAAGTTTTCCACTCATTCATTTATGGGCTCGGCTCTGTATTGGTGGGACAATATCGTCCAAGCCGAATGTAGTAGGGCAAATGGAAGAATAAGGTGGCTAGAGCTGAAGAAGATGGTGATTAAGGAGTTTTGTCCTCACCGAGAGTTGGACAAGGTAGAGAGGGAATTCTTACAGTTGGAGGCGGGAACAATAACGCATTAGCAATACACCATCAAGTTTAATGAGATGACACGACTAGTGTTGGATCAAGTGACGCCTCTGTCACGAAAGATTAAGAGATACATCTAAAGGTTTCCAGCGGAAATCCGTAGGCACATGATCGTCGCCCGACCAAGTATGTTTAGGTCGGTGGTTGATCTGGCTAGAAGGTTGTATGATGAACGGGAGGTGGTGGTGGCTGAGGTGAGCAAGAAAGGTAGTGGTGACCAAAACTGGAACGGGAAACGGTTTGGCCATAGTAGAGCCGCTCCAAACAATAAGGTGGCGAAGGTGGGTGACCGGCTTGTGATCACACCCGGTGCATG
The DNA here is from genome assembly GCA_025506515.1 of Flaveria trinervia. Classification (NCBI taxonomy): domain Eukaryota; kingdom Viridiplantae; phylum Streptophyta; class Magnoliopsida; order Asterales; family Asteraceae; genus Flaveria; species Flaveria trinervia. The sequence continues at coordinate 74,492,088 of CM046452.1, forward strand.
GTCAATGAGATTTGGTAAATGTGGGAAGGAGCATTCGAGAGAATGCAAATGGGGATCTAACATCTGCTTCAAGTGTGGGAAGCCTGGTTAAATATCCAGAGAGTGTGGGGTCGTAAGGTGTTATAACTGTGGGGAAATGGCCATCTGAGTAGAGATTGCAAAAAGATGAGGGCAGAAAGTTTCGGGCAGGGAAGAAGACCAGGATTAAGGGGTAGAGGGCGAGCGCCAGGGCGTTCATGATGACTTAGGAGGAGGTAGGATAGACCCTGATGTTGTGTCAGGTATGTTTCTAGTAAACTTTTGCTTCTGTATTATTTGATTCTAGTGCTAGTAAAAGTTTTATTTCTGATGATTTTTGTGCTAAATTGTCTATTAGTAGTAGGAGTATTCATTAGCTCTTCAATGTAGAAATTACCATAGGTAAGTCTACCAGGATTGTTGACCTAATTGAGGGATGCGATATAGAACTAGAAGGTCATAAGTTTCTTGTTAGACCGTCCGTGATGACCTTAGCCGGGTTTGACGTAGTCCTAGGAATGGATTGGTTGGTAGACTATGAGGAAAATATCATGTGTTGCCAGAAGATGATCCGATTGACGGCGCATGATGGGAGTTCGGTAACAGTTTATGGTGATCGAGTCACTACAATCCCGAAGGTGATTTCCATGGTGGTAGCGGGGAAGTGCATGAGGCGTAGATGTAGTGCCTACTTGGCCTATGTGAAGGATGTAGATACGCCAACACCACAACTGTCAGATGTACCGGTTGTGTGTGACTTTCCGGATGTGTTCAAGAAGATTTACCAGGTGTGCCACCAAATCATGAGGTTGAGTTCCAGATTGATCTAATACCCGGTGCTTAACCTGTTGCTAAGGCGCCGTATCGGTTGTCTCCGACTGAGATAAAGGAACTGATGGAGCAAGTGCAAGAACTGTTTGATAAGGGGTTCATTAGACTGAATATCTCTTCATGAGGTGCTCTGGTCTTGTTCGTGAAGAGAAGAACGATAGTATGAGGATGTGCATAGACTACCGCGAGCTGAACAAGTTGACGATAAAGAATCGGAACCCCTTACCAAAAGTTGATCACTTGTTTCATCAGCTTTAAGGTGCCAATTGGTTCTCAAGGATAGACCTTCGATCTGGTTACCACTAGTTGAAGGTGAAGAAGCAGGATATTCCTAAAACAGCTTTTCGTATGCGTTATGGACACTACAAATTTCTTGTTATGTCCTTTGGTTTAACCAACGCGCCAGCTGCTTTTATGGACTTGATGAATCGAGTGTGTCGACCAATGTAGGATAAATCGGTGATTATGTTTATTGATGATATCTTGATTTATTTGAAGAGCAAGGAGGAGCATGCCGGTCATATTTGAGAGGTGCTGGAGACGTGGAGAAAGGAGAAGTTATATGCCAAATTCTCCAAGTGCATGTTCTGGCTATGCAAGGTTCAGTTCTTGGGTCATGTAGTGAATCCCGAAGGGATTATGGTGGAACCGACAAAGGTGGAAGCAGTGATGCAATGGAAGTCTCCAAAGATGCCATTCGAGATCCGAAGTTTCTTGGGGTTGGCGAGATATTATAGTAGATTCATCCAATACTTCTCTAAGATAGCTTCTCTACTGATTAAGTTGACCCGCAAAGATGTCAAGTTTGTATGGGGTCAAGCTCAAGAGAGTGCTTTTGAGGAGTTAAAAGCAAGGTTGACTCAAGCTCTTGTCTTATCATTACCCGAAAGAAGCGAGGATTTGGTGGTCTATTCAGATTCTTTTTACTCGTGGTTCGTTTGTGTGCTGATGTAGCGAGGAAAGGTTATAGCTTATGCATCCCGATAGTTGAAGGTTCATGAGGTTAATTATCCTACTCATGACTTAGAGTTAGCAGTTGTGGTCTTCGCGTTAAAGATTTGAAGGCACTACCTATACAAGACGAAATGCATAATCTTCACAGACCATAAGAGCTTGAAGTACTTCTTCAAGAAGAAGGACCTGAACATGAGACAAAGGATATGGTTAGAACTTATAAAGGATTATGATTGCGAGATCCATTACCATCCGGTCAAGGCCAACGTGGTGATGGATTCCCTCAGCCGAAAAGAGAGACCCGAGCCGATTTAGGTGAAGGCTTATCAATTAGTGATGACCTCCGATGTGATGAAGTAGGTCAAGGAGTTTCATGATGAGACGTTGAAAGAAGATCATCTTAACTCTGAGAGGATGAGAAGTATGGTCGCGGAGTTAGGTGAAAACACTCAAGGTGTTAGAACCCGATCTGGACGAATATGGATCCCTCGTTACAGGGATTACGTGGAGGATCATGGATGAAGCTCATAAGACTCAATACTCTATTCATCTTGGTGCTACAAAGATGTATTAGGATTTGAAAAAGATTATTGGTGGCCGGGTATGAAGCGCGACGTAGAGAAGTATGTGAGTAAGTTCCTTACTTACTTGCAAGTGAAGGCCGAGCATCAGAAGCCGTAAGGGAAGATCCAACCGTTGGATATACTGGAGTGGAAGTGGGAGCATATCACCATGGACTTTTTCACGAAGCTACCGCGTACTACGAGAGGGTATGATACCATATGGGTGATAGTTGATCGTTTGACGAAGAGTGCTCACTTCCTACCAATCCGTTAGACATATTCACCTGAGAGGTTGGTGGATCTATTCATTAAGGAGACTGTGACTCGTCATGGTGTGCCGGTGTCTATTGTTTCTAATCGTGACACTTGGTTTACATCTAAATTTTAGAAGAAATTCCATGATGCGATGGGGACAAGGTTATACATTAGCATGACTTATCATCCACAGACGGATGGTCAGTCAGAGAGGACGTTACAGATGCTAGAAGATATGATTAGGCATGTGTCATTGATTTTGGAGGAAATTAGGATGACCACTAACCGTTAACTAAGTTCTCATACAATAACAGTTATCATGCTAGCATTGGTACGGCCACTTATGAGATGCTATACGGTAGGAGATGTAGAACACCCATTTGTTGGGGTGATGTTGGTTATAAGGAGTTAGGAAGTATTGAGGTGATTGAGGCTACAACCGAGAAGCTTAAAAAGATCAAAGCTTTTATGACGGAATCCAAAGATAGGTAGAAGTCGTATGCCAATAAGAGACATAGACAAATGAGTTCCAGGGGGTGATAAAGTTATGTTAAAAGTCTCACTTTGGAAGGGAATCATTTGGTTCAGGAAGCGGGGCAAGTTGAGCCCGAGATACATAGGGCCTTTCCGAATCACTGCTCGAGTAGGAGAGGTTGCCTATAGGTTGGAGCTACCCGATGAGTTAAGTGGAATTCACCCTACATTCCATGTATCTCATCTGCGGAAGTGTTTAGCTGACGAGGATATGATTGTATCACTGTAGGATATCGAAGTTGATAAAAGGCTTAATTATGTGGAGCAAATAGTGGCAATCATTGATCGCAAGGAGAAACGGTTAAGGAATAAAGTGGTTCCACTTGTGTGTGTACAGTGGAAGCACATAATGGGATCCGAGTCTATGTGGGAGACTGAAGAAGAGATGAGGTAGCATTACCCATATTTGTTTAAGGAATATCAGGTTTCGAGGACGAGATCTATATAAGAGTGTGGACTTGTAGCACCCAGGTATTTTTAAAGATGAGAAATAAAGAATAAAAGTGTAGAAAAAGAAAGAAAAAAACAATTTAACTCAAGTTGAGGGATTAAAAGTATCAAAAAGGACAAAAGTATAAAATTTTAATACAAAAGTGGGCATGATCGCCCACTCTATCTGCACATCAACTTTCCATTCGGTTTTAGAGAGAGAGAAAGAACAGAGTTCCAAGTTTTGGAGAAGATGAGTAAGGAAACCAGATTCAAGATAAGAATTGATGTTTTTGAATGTTCTTGGTCAGTTTATGCCTTGGTTATGTGCTTATGTGTGTTCAAGTGTGTGTTTTTGGTGGGTTTCTAGGCGGTTGAACTTATAGTGCAAAAGAGTTTAAAGGAAATCATACTCAAAGGTTGCTAAGGTGAGTTCTAGGACCCCCTTTTTACATGTTTTTAACTTATTTTGGGACAGAAAATAAATTAATGTATGTTTTTATAAAAAGGGTATTATACCTGTATGTTTACGTGTGTATGAATGTCGGTGGGGTATGACTTCGGTGTATTATTATGTTTCGTATGTTTTATGTTCATGTTATGATGCTTAGAATGAAGAATAAGCTTAGAACATGTTAGATTGATGAATTGAAATTGATTATGATGATTGATAGTGTGAGTTAGTTGCCCATGTACCTGGATTGACCCATGCGCCTAACGGTCGAAATTTGCCTAAGTATAGTCCCATGTGCCCAAAACCCATACGCCCAAATAGTTCCCATGTGCTTAACACTTATACGCCTACATAGTTTTCATGCGCCTAGAATTTTGCCAGAATAACCAAGTGTTGGGCCATGCGCCCAAATAGTGCCCATGCACCCAGAACCATTCACATGCGCCTAAGTGTTCCCATGCGCCTAAGCACTTATGAGACTGCGTAGTGCCCATACGCCTAAGACTTAGAATATTTTTCTGAATTTTGGAAAAAAACATAAAGTGTAGGCTTTGACATGGGAGGTTCCCGGGGAATGTAAGTTGAGTTTATAATGCCTTGTGTGATGTGACGGTTGATGTTATGATATGTGGCATGCATGATGATGTGTGATGATGTTATATTATGTATGGCTATGTTTATGTTCCTTATTACGTATTATGATGCGTTACATGGTGTGATTATGATAATGAATGTAAAGTATTATCTTAATGAAGTGAAAGATTTTAGGTAATAAAAGTGGATCATAATAAATGAATGAATGAAAGTCTTGCAAGCAAATGAAAGGAGGTTCATAACTCATTAAGAGTTGTTAGTTCAACTATGTGCTTATAGCATGCGATCTTGGCTAACCGTAAGGGTTCACATACTGGAGGAGTTAGTCTACATGCAACACCCTGTTATTCTTTTAAAGTTAGTAAAGAAGGAATAAAGTGAAGAAAAAGAAAGAAAAGCAATTTAACCCAAACTAAAGGGTTAAATGTGTCAAAAGGACAAAACATTTAAAAAGTTGGTGAATAAAGGTGATGGCCGCCCATCACCCTCTCCTCACACCTTTCACTCGGACATTTTTTGAGAGAGAAAGAAGGGAGAGCTGAAAACTCTCAGTTTGAAGAGGAACAAGAGTAGAAGTTTGAATTCAAGGTAAGAAATCATGGTTTTAAGATGTTCTTAACTAGCCTTAGCCTCGGTTATATGCTTATGTGTGTTTGTGTGTTCGGTCGTGTGTGTTTTGATGGGTTTCTAGGCGGTTGAACTCAATTGCAAACGGGTTTGGAAGAAGCCATACCTAAGAGGCTGCAAAAGTGAGTTCTAGAACCCCCTTTTTACTTGTTTTAAACTACTTTGGGGCTAGAAATGCATGTATGAACGTATTTATAAAAATGGGTTTTTAACCCGTATGCTTTATGTGTGTATGTTGTGGGTGGGGTTTGATTTTTGGGCTATGTATGTGTATGATGATGTTATGGTTGTGGTTCTAAGGCTTAGGATGTATGATTTAAGCTTAGAACATGATAGGTGGTGATTAGGAACTGTATTATGACGTTTAGGAGTGTTATAGACTGCCATGCGCCTAAACAGTGGCTCATGCGCCCAACAGAAATAACTAGCCAAGTGTTTCCATGCGCACAAACCTCGCCAAAATAGTACTCATGCGCCTAGAAATAGGCTGAAATTGACTAAGTGTTCATACGCCCAGATAGTCATGCGCCCAGGCACTCATGCGCTTGCATAGTGCCCATGCGCCTAGAATTGCCCAGAATAAACTAAGTGTTGCTCATGCGCCCCAATAGTGCCAATGCGTCTGAAAGTTGCCCATGCGCCTAAGTGTTCCCCATGTGCCTGCATAGTGCCCATGCGCCTAAAGACTTGAAATATTTTCTTATTTTTGGGGGAAAAGTGATATGTAGGCTTTGACTTGGGAGGTTCCTGGGGGCTAGAAAGTTGACTTTTTGAAGTCATAAAAGATGTGATGGGTGGTGTATAATATAATTGATGATGTATGAATGATGATATGCATGATAGCATGTATGATGATGTTATGTATGTATGATGGTGCCTTGTATGGCAATGTTTGTATGTTCATGTTGTTGTTCCTTATTATGTATGTTTATCTTTCCCGTGACTTTACGTGTTATAGTTATGAAAGAAATGATAAAGTATTATGTAACGTAAAGTGGAAGATAATGAAAAAGGAACATAATGATAGAGTGCATGCATTAATGAAAGAGAAAGTAAAGAAAGGCTTGCAAGCAAAATGTACGGAGGTGCACGACTCTAAAATGCCGTAAGCTCAACTTTGTGTGGTTTAGCTTACCCTTAAGGATACACACAGGGATCTAGTCTTTGTGATTGACCAGTGATATAGTACATGGTTTATAGTGATTACTCACCCCGGAACTGGTGCCAGGCTATGTGCGCTATGGAAGTCATTTATGATCTTCGGCCCAGTACCCGCTTTGTGCATACGTAGTATACAGTTGGGATCCTTGTCACTTGCCCCGGTGCTGGTGCTAGGCTATGTGTGTTATGGAAGTCATTTATGATCTTCGGCCCAGTACCCACTTTGTGCATACGTTTGGGGTATAGCTGATGATATTGATCCGGAAAGAGATAAAGAGATAAAGAAAGAAAGTGATAAGTAGTAAAGGAAGATAATAATGTTATTATCTATGTGTACGTACGTTGTGTGATCATGTATGAAAGTATAGTATGATTTGAAAGAAAGTAAAGAACGGTTTTAAACGAAAGTAAAAGATGTTTTATTTAAAACTAGAACTCACTCAGCAACACTTACTTTTATGTGCTTCCAGTTGGCAGGGAAAGGTTGCTGAGGATGGCACGGGACGGCTACTTGGCTCATTTTGGATGGCATTCTTTTGTTTAATGTGTTTGCATTATAATGCGAACAAACGATATTTTGTAACGAATGTTGTATTAACTTGCAAAAGCATTTATATTGAAATGAAAAGTTTGTTGTAAGGTTTCCGCTGCAATGTTTTATTAAAGTTAATGTAATTATATGTTTTATGTGCAATGATTGACCAGCTGTGAGCGTCTCGGGAACGGGGCATTACACTACGTGACTTCTCCAAACATGCGATAAGTGCGAAACAAACGATGATAGAAGATAATAAATATTACCTTGATGTGCGTATGACGTGTGATCATGTCCGATAGTAAAGAAAATGTTTTAACAAATGAAAGGTAATATAATGTTTTTGTAAAACTAGAACTCATTCAACATCGTTAACTTTTATGTGTTTCCAGTTGGCGGGTAGATGTTACTGAGGATGGCACGGGGTGGCTACTTCAAATTTTTGGATGGCATCCGTTGTTTAAATTATAATGTTTTTGTGATGTAATGCAAATCATGATATTTTGTAACTTAACAATTTTATATTATTTTGCAAAAACAAATATATATATATAAATGAAATGGTTTGTTTAAAAGAATTCTGTTGCGGTGTTTTATAAATTGAAATGTATAATATATGTTTTATGTGCGATGATTGACTAGCTATAAACGTTCCGGGAACGGGGCCTTACACACACAAATTAACATAAAAAGTATTGTACATAGTATGTTCATAAAAGATGTACACAAACATATAAAAATGTTCAGCTTTACACTATCATGAACTTAAATAATGAAAATAAAGGAAATAAAATAAAATAAAATGCAAAAAGAAGAAGAAGAAGAAGAAAAATACAAACACAAAGTAAGATCCGATAAAAAATCATTTAGATCAATATCATAGTTTTTCAATTAGTGTAGTATGTTCATGAAACTTACATACAAAAGTCAAAGAAAATGAAAGAAAGAACATGACTCTTACCTTACTTCATTTAAAAAACAAAAGAAAATTCACAAGACAAAAACACCAACACCTTCATCCTTCCTCCTATAGATTAAAACCCTTGATTATGGGTACCGCTAATAATTTTAAAAATGAAAATTACATACCTTGGAAGTTTAGATCTGATAGATTTCACCATATTGGGTTGTTTCATGCTCTAGGATTGCGCAATGGATGTCAAGGTCCATATAAGGGCGCTGGTGGTGGTGTTGATGATGATCTAGTGGCACAATGGTGGTTTACCATTGTTTTGTTTAAGATATGTCATCATCAAATGGTGGTTTAAAGATTTTGATTTACCATGAATCAAAACATTGTTATCTTTCATATTTGTGACAAGAGAGAGAAAGAGATAAAAACAGTAAGAGGAAATTAGATTTGAAAAACAAATAGGGTGATAGATTTTCAAGAACAAAAAAAGATGTGAGATGCTTTGGTCATATAATAAAGGGGTGGTGTGGATTATTCTATACCACTAGTTGGGTTAATGTATTATCACAATAAACATTTACTAACATTTAATTCATATTCTATATGTATATACACGCACTATAATTTACATTACATAGTTTTTTACTACAAATTCTAGAAATGTTATATAGTTTTTCTATAATATTTACTAAAAGGAATGAAGAAAATTTGGATTCATAAAAATGTTTTCATCCACAAATCTAACTTTTTTAGTAATAAAACACATTTTATATTAAGAAAATATATAGATCATTATTATTTAATAACAGAGAAATGAAGGAAACCAAAAATTATAAAAGCAATTAAAACTTTTTTATAATTAATCGGAGAGAAAAGTAGGTAAGAAAGGCTAATGAGGCATATATGTAGTACAGAATCGGTTTGACATGTTAAGTTTTTTTTGTTTTAATATAGGGCTATATTCTCATTAAAGATAAAAAATCTTGATTTTATAATGTATTTTTTAAATAATAACGTATAAAAAATTATTAATATTTATATAAAAACTATGAATAGTTTTATAGTTTCATTATAGAAAAGTGACCATTAGTGACTAAATTATTAGACACTGATCTATCAATTTCGAATATATAGTATCAGATTCAGATATATCAGTTACTAATTAATGATATTAGAGTCCCTAATACTCTGATATTTTATTTAAGATTATACTTGAGTCACAAATACATTTGCATATTTAAAACTTTTTAGATGGAAAATATTTAGTAACTAAATTTTAGTCCTAACTAAGTGTCCTCATAAATTCAAAATTGTAACATTCGTCGAATTTCAAAATTATTAACCACCGAACTCACTTTGAACTTTATACGATGGAAAATTTAATATTTACAATTTTTATTATTTATTTTATTGAATCAAAGGCGTTAAATGTGCAATTTAAGCAATATTGAAAATTGTTTTATTCATCTTATCATTTAAACAAATAATAATAATTTATTTATTTATAAATAAATCTTTTTCATAATAGTATAAATCTTTATTTATCATTTTACAATAAATAGCTAAATAGAAAAGACTTATTAAAACTTATAAAATTATAAAACGAATTTTAATAAACTTATAAAGTTTTATTAGTAATTATGAATTTTAATTATTGAAAATAAATAATCAAATGATAAAGTTACAAGTTTTGTAAAAGTTATAAAGATTTTATAAGAAAATAAGTTGATTAAACTAAAATTAAAGTTTTAATAAATTAAAATTTTAAATTGTAATTATTCTTTTATCTATTTATTTTATTTAATCTTATATTTATTTTAAAATCATAACCCCCTTTAAAACACTTGTAACTCACTATTAAAATCATTCATAACATCCTCCTAACCTTAACTATAAAAGCAAGGCTTAGGCCTCACTTTTCATTTGCTCATTCTTTAAAAATCACATTAACAAATCTTTCTTTCATTCTTTGGTTTTGATCAAATTCAAGAATTTTCTTTTACAAGTAATTTCAAGAAGTTTATAAGACTAAGGTAATCTTATATTATTTTTATATTATACATTTCTATATTGTTTCAATCTCTAATTGCTCTCATGACTTTATGTTCTTATTTTTATTCTTTTTCTACTATCTTTTAATTTGATTCATTATCATTTCATTTTTAACTTTTTAATATTAACTAACCTTATAACAATCACTAACATTCCTAAATCAAGCTAACATAAACAAAGAATCCCGTTTGCATATTGACGACTATGCCACCGCATTCGGTTATTCCACAAGATTATTTCCCTAAGTGATGGCTATGCCGAACTCGTGGAATATTTTTATATCACTCAAATGAAGTTTAATATATCATATATCCACATAACAAATTTGTTCTAACATGTTTCATTCTTTAACAATTTTAAAAGTACACATAAGTGCCTTACTATAATTTTGGCAGAATATAATATGATTTCAACCGACCATAACTTGATCATAACAAACAAAATTTGCGTAAACTCATGCTCCAATATTAAATTCATTGAATTACCTTTTTAACGATAGTTTATACGTATTCAAACTCAATCAACAATAGCCTTCACTTCAGCACCTTTTGTCTTGTTTTGATGTTTTGACCTGTTTATGGATCTTTTCATAAAAATATTTCTGAATGAAAGTTGTTCGCGAGACTTTTAACTAGTCAAATGTAAATTTTTATAATTTTATAAAACCGTTTGCTATTTTAAAAACTTGTTTAAACACGTACCAAAACATTCTGTCCAAAATCTAAAATTGGTGTAATAATCCTTTTTCAATATACCTTTCACTTTTTGGCATTCTTTAAATGGCCTAACTTTTTATAGTGAATTCTGACCTCAAGTTATTGTTTCTTTTTATCCTTTATAATATCACCTTTGACTCTTGAACATCCAAGCTTTCTTATGTACTCTGTAACCATCGCTATACTTATGAGTTTTCCAAGTGAGTTCTCCATGTCTTTTTTTATTTTATTTCACACCTTTTGGGGTGAAACATATTAACCTTATAAACTTAAACTTGTAAATATTCTGATACTTGTAAATACACATGTAATTCATCTTTACTTTTTTGTCATGGTTATTGATATTATTGTGAGTGTTATATGAGATACATTATACGTTGACAATTATTAACTATTGCTAGCCTGGAGACGTCATAGATCTATGGGCCTGACAAGTTTATTTGGTGCTAAATCCGATGTATTGTTGGCTCCTGATGACATATGACTTGTTCATCATGGGAACCAAGTACACTTAGCTAATCGTTATAAACTTGTAATCTTAATCTTGGTCAAGATTTGATTGTTGCTATATGTGTTCTATAAACTTGTATAATTTATAACCATTGGCATGAATTGCTAGTTGTAAATCTTTTATATATATATGTATGTTTAACCCATGGAAACTCACCAACTTTCATAGTTGATCCCTTTATTTTTAACATGTTTCAGGATTGCTACTTGTGGAACTTTCCTTGCTCATATAGGACTTGAATTTAGTTTAACTAAACATCTTATGTTATTTATATCTTTGTTGTATTGTAATGACTTAATTGTCTTGTATTGTTCAATAAAAATAGTATTTAATATTATTCCAACTTATTTAGTTTCATGTGCTATGAACAATCGTTTAATATTTGTCCGCATCGATAATTCCGCCGTCGGTCGGGGTGTGACAGAAATGATGCAATTTTATGAGTGACTGATATTTAATTTCTAATAAAGAGTGAACATACTAAAGATTAAATGATATTCCTAACACATATCGAATTAGGAACTAATATTCGACCTTAAATTATTTTTGCATAAAAAAGTATTGAAAACTTATTTTTGGTCTCTAGTTATTTGACGTGAAACCTTTAAGAAAGGTATTAAAGACTAAAAACCAATCTTAAATATATTGTGAGTGACGTTTCAGATGCGTTGAACTAGGTTTAGGTTACATGACAATTTAGTCCTTTGATAAGGCATTGTAAAAATTGAGAATTAGTCTCTAATAACAAACCATTCAATTTCTCATATAGTATTTAGGACTGCAAAATAATCTTAGTTGTTATGTTATTTAACATCAAATGTGTTTCTAGCGAGTAAAAAATCTATACCATGTATGCACATTTTTTAGTCTCAAATATGTATTTGTTGAGAATAGAAACCAGTCTTCAAATTAATTTTTTATATTTATATAGGAAACCTAATCCTAAATTTACTTATGAAATAAAACATGTTCATAAATCTAATCTTTACTTCAATATATGTATATAAAAATACAACTGTTTACACACAGGGTTTTTACCCTAACACGTGATTTTATAGAAAAAATAAAAAGGAAACAAATAAATAAATATGACCATTATTTATTTATTAAATATTTTAATGAATTATCTATAGTTGATAAGCAAAAAACCTTCTACAGGAATCGAAACTAGAATAAGGTTACAAAAGTCATACCATTTGAGTTGTTTCTATTTGATTATTTAACATACTTCTTTATCTTTATATACATTATTTAAATTAAATTTAAATATTAGAAAACTAATATGTCCACCCATAATTAAAATTAACCTAATGTTCAAGAACCTATGGGAGCCACATAATACCAAGATCCAACCGGTAACTTTATTTTTCCAGCAAAAGAAATTTTATTAATAATCATAATAAAACCCCAGCAAGGAGCTGAGGGGCATTACACCACCCCCATATCTCTTTCAACAGACATAACAATTCAACACACCTGCATCAACCAAATCAAAAATTAAATTACATCGAGATTTCGCCATGCATTCCAATCTAGAGATCGTCTCTTAACTCTATACCGATCACTAGTTATGAAATTGACCTTGTTTGAGCATCAATGACCATAATTGATCATAACGATCTTAAGAGCATCAAGATCCTAAGTGGTTGTTCAATTAGCTCTAGCCGACCACTAATGATTGAATTAACCTTTTTGTAGATGTGACCCTGATTGAGCATTAATGACCATAATTAACAGTCAATGACCTTAACTCCGATTCAGTAATACTAATTGATCATTAAGTTCCTCTAACTGATCCTATGAAATTGACCTTGTTTGAGCATCAACGACTATTATAAAGCATCAATAACCTTAATTGATCACATGCTAGCTCTAACCGGTAACTAATGATCAAATTAACTATATGTAATTATTAATGACCATGCTTGAGCATCAATGACCATGCTTGAGCATCAACAACCTTAAATAACCATCAACGACCTTAATCAAAATAAACGATCCTAACTGGTTGTTCAATTAGCTATAACTGACAACTAATTATTAAATTTAATTGAGCTAAAACTATGATGTGTTGTTAATGACCTTAAGCAACCATTCCATTGTATCAACTTGTATAATAAGATTTCATGGAGGTTTGTATCCATACTACTACATTTTACATCAAAGCTAAATTATTTAACAATGGCTATGGTACAAAAGCGTTTGTTGGGACTTCATGTACGCGGTTTGCAAAGGCTAGCTTTAGTGCTTTTGTTAACTCTTGAGGATTTGAACAGATAGTTCCAGTTATGTGATACATGATTATTTTTGTATTATCACTAATGTGTTGAAACCTCTAAATTTCTAACCTATGGACACCAATTAAGGGATTTTGATTGTGTGAAAGAGTTCTTTCTGTGGCACACATAACATTGATGATTTTAATGGTCCTATGTTATCATCTTATTACACAGGAACGAGTTGAAAAGGATAATAAAAGCTTATATAGGACATCTGTTTGTAGAAATAGATAATCATACAATTTGTTACCAGTCAAATTCATTTAGACATCTTCATTTAACCATTATTTTATTATAATTTTTACTCCACTCTTTTCATCCTGTTTAGAAAAATATAACCAAAATTGACACATTTATAACCATATGAGTTGAAATTATCACATGACTTGGTTGTATGAGCATTCACACTAGCATCTCATTAAAACACAACTTTTTTACTCTCTTTTAATTAAATAATACATTTTTATATTGTTATTATTATATTTTTCTCTTATCTCCACTCACAACTAATTTTAAAAATATTAAAAATTTTATAGAGGTTGTATTGTGTTTCTCCAAATATGGAAAATCATGGTATAATCTTCATAAATTTTATCTCTCATTCACTCACAATCACTTACAAACATCCCCATAATATTATCACACACACTTACATCAAATGAGCACTTGTTGTGAATGCTCTTAGAGCACTATAGCACTATAGGCAAATAACATCCTAATAAAATTCTCGTTAGCTAGTTTTGCCATATTCAACTATTCAAGTGTAAATCATAGGCAAAAATATATGGGGATTTTATTTCGTTTTAGGTTCTAAACGAGTTGGGTCGCCCTTGATTGTATCTCTAGCCACCATTACTTGTATGATAGGTTCAAATGGATCGATCTGTGTGTATGATGTAAAGCAATTGACAATTATATGAACAAAGTAATCAACAGATGCAATTATCAGAAAAAATTCATAGAATTTTCATTGATATTAACAAAGGATTACAATGTACATACAGAGAGTTCTCAAAAGTCTAAATAAATATGTGTCCTGCCAAAAATACATATAATCCTATTTATACTAATAAAGAAACAAAATAAATATATATTTACAAAATAAGTCCCTATACTATGACAAAAATTAAAAAAGACTAATGCTAATCTTCAAAGAGCTCCAACAATACTCCCCCTAAGATTTGCATAGGTCTCCAGTCAAAAAAATCATCAGACTCTTCTCTTACTTTGAACATGGGTTTCTCTTTATACAACTCTACTTCGCGTGATGCCTTCTTTATTGACGCTTTGAATTTCTCAGCCAAAATCCCTTGCTTTGGCTTTGAATCATTTGACTTTATCTCCATTGCCTCCATCACTAAAAAAGTTTCTTTAGATGAACTAGCTATATCCATATTTACATACATCTCAATTGGAGTTGTATTGTCTTTTGTATAGATCTTCATAACTCCTTTTGCTTGAGATTCTCATGAACTCTATGTTATTTATGTTTTTTTCACTATGTTTTCATAAGCCATTGCCTTTCTCAAAGAAATCCTTTCCATTGTAGCATTCATTACTTTAATGATAGTCATGAAATACTTTCAATCATGCTCAGCTTCAACAGAAGTAACTTGCTCAAACTTTTGATTAGACAAGAATGATATGTGGCTTGGGTGAAAGAGTTTCAACTCAAATACTCCAAATAAACTAAACAAGTATTTATCCTAATCATCTTCATTTTTGACCAGCTTTAGGTGAAAGTCTATGGAATCATAGAACCATCTCAGGATTGGTTTGGAAGTTTGAGTATCATCAATTACTTTCAATCTTGGATTAGTCACTTTGTCAAAGTACATATCACCGAATGCTTCTAAATAATTTTCTTTTATTGATGTACTTGTATCTCCTTTCTTTGTTCTTCTCTTTAACATATCAAAATACATCTTTTCTTCTTGATCACATCTTGTTTGCAAAAATAGTGGCATTCTTGAAATTCCTCTGTCAAGTAGTTTTACAAAGTTCTCTCCCCTAGCAGCCTTAGAAGGGTTTATGAGAGGTAACTTATGCAATTCCTTTAAGTCTTGGATATGGAGTTTTATGATGCTTGAATAAAAGCGATAGACATCACATATAGCATTAACTCTCTTTATAAGAAAGGCATCAACACCTCATCATACTTTCATGCCACTATTTTCACTTCCTTTGTATTATCAAGAAGAATCATAGCATTTAATAACTTTGAGATTGATTGACCTGTTAGCAACACATTTCTTACCAAATATCTAGAAGATCTAGCCTTGTTCCAAAGTTGTTTATGATCTAAATCAACTCTATAAGCACTTTGCTCTGAATTTCAAAACATATCCATCAACTCCTTCTTCTTTTCATGAGTTCTTCTCACTAACTCCATGGACTTAATCTCTTAAGGTTTCAGGATTCTAGTTCTCTTTGTAATCTCTAGATATTATGGGTTGTCCATGTTTAAAATGATTATTTTGTTGTACATCTTCTCCGTCTTTTGAAAACTCTTGACTAATATTCTTAATGATTCACCTTGAAGTCTATTTAGCCTCTTCATTGGATAATTCTTTGACTACAACCATATCTTTAAAGTTGAAATACTCGTATCATTAGGATCTGGATCATGCAATTCTATCATAGAAATATCATCTATGTTTAAGCTTTCACTCATAGGTGCCCATTCACCATGTTCTAACACAATCTTATTGGGATCAACAGGTGTTGACCATTCTATGCACTTTTCATATCCTTCATTGATTTAAGTCACTATCAGACCATCAAGGAATACCCTGTTATATTTTTTCTTGACAAGATAGTTATATCTGTCTTCAAAATCTATTGGGATATCATATTGAATATTGGCAATTGGAGAATCAACTAAGTCATAAACATCTTCATCTTCTAATACTTTATCATACCACTCATCTGGTAGATCTGAATCAATATCATCCAATGCTTCTATCTGTTCTTGAACATTTTCCTTAATAACATCATCTTCATCAGCAATCTTTTGAATATTTGATGGAGCAATGGATGTCTTAACTTCATCTATTTTTCTTTTACCCTTATCAGCTTCAGAAAAATTCATATTAACATCTTCGTGAGACTCTTTCTCAATCAAAATCACTTCTGGTTCCTTCTCCTTTTCAGTCATACTTTCTTTTAACTTTTCTATTTTTTCAAACAATCTCTTAACTTTATCTTCAAGATCATTAATCATTAATAATTTCTTTTAATCATTTGCTTTTAGCAAAGCATTCTCTTCTTGTAGTCTTTTAATTATCTCATCTTGATCTACAATCTTTGCTTTCAGCTCATCTATTATCTCATTATCAACATTCGTCTATGTTTGCACACACACATCATTAGTTTGTTTCATTACTGATTCATTCATTTCAGTATTCTCATTATCTTCTTTTTGTACTGGTACATCCTCTATTACATTTATGTGGTTGGCTTAAATAAGATAGTGTTTATGAACTCAAAGTCAAAAGCTTGATTGTTATCTACACTTGTTTCAACATCATAGTCATATCAACATTTTCTACATTCTATTTTTCTCCTTGATTATTAATTTCAGTATCAGCTTCAGGATCATCATCTCTAATATCTTCAGCTCTATGATCAAAAATAATTTCTTCACTATCCATCTCTTGAATAATATCGTCAACATTTCCTCCGGAAGCCCCACCTTGATTATCATTATTTTGATTATCATCATCATTAGAATCACTACTAGAATAACTTTCATCTTCATTCTCTTCTTCTGATTGTTCTTCTTCAATCACTTCTTCCATTGCATCCTCAATTAAGTCACTAGGATCAATAGGCACATCCTCTATCAAATAAAAATGTTGTTTATCAATATCAACTTCATCCATGACTACATTCCTCATGTAATCAAATAAAGGAACATTTAGTGCTCCAATGATAACTGTCAATCTTTTATAAACAATCTCAGACACATGTTCAAGTTCAAGTCTATCTCCTTCTTCTCCATGCACATACAAATCAGGATGATCTTTATTTATAATCAACTATAAGAATCTTGGATACATCAAATACTTATTTCTTTTTCCCTTCTCTAGATTGAAGATAAATCCATTCATGATCCATTTAGCCATATTGAATCTTCTATTTATGGCTAAGGTAATGAAAGGAGATGCAATGTCTACTGGAAATGAGTTCCATCCAACATTTCTTTTAGACATGTAGTGTTGTAGTATGTAACAAAGCAACTTCCAAGGTTATCCACCCTTGCCTTAAAGAATTGTTTCTTTGGGAAGTTGTCAGGGTGTTCCATCATCATGAAAACTTCTTTGCATTCATCAAATGTGAACTCAGCTAAGTCTTAAGGATCATTTTTTTCCAAGTCTAAGTGATATCCTTATTGATTCCTTAGAGATCTCAGTTATTCTATCTCTAGTCATAAAAGCTCTTAGAACTTTGTTTCATCCATCATCTCTTTCTATCTCTACTATTCTTTAAAATCTCTTTATCAATCTTGTATTAATGGCTGGTCTTGCACACATGGTATAAACATACTTAGTCCTTAGCAAAAATCTAATCATTTCTTCATAGCCAATTGCCTCTCTAACTTCTTCATTAAGAGAACCTGTTACATTATACTTTGGTTCAAACTTAAACTTAGCCATCTGTAATACACAAAGAAACAAGAATTAGTATGAAGTTATATTATCAAATAATGATCACAAAATATATTGTCAATTTTATCTTCAATAACTCTTGAAAATATTCTAAGTGTTTTTACACTTAATTTCTCAATTGTTTTTAATAAAAATCAACCATTATGATTATCTTTTAACAATTTTGTAACCTGTTATAAACCCTTCATTATTTTTACATTTTCTTAATAGATTTTATATTTTAAAATTTGACTAATTTTATTAAAAAGTTCTAAGTGTTGAACTTCACTGACTATTTTAATTTAGTCAAATTTTAAAATATATTTTCAGTTAAGAAACTTGTTTCTTGTTGATTTGTAACAATTCAGTTGAGATTTGAAGATTAACAGATAAAATTTGTTTGAAAAATTGATTTGTCGATTCATTTTTACACAACTTTTTATTATTATCTTAAACTGATGAACAGAAGAATCACCAAACAATTTTTATGATGAAATTCAGATTGCATGATGTTAAACAGGTCGAAATCATGTATTAACAACAATTTCAGGTTCAATTTTTAACATTCAATCACATTTAATCAAGAAGTTTCAGATTTGTATGTTCTTAGGGTTCGAACACCTGTATATGGATCAAACGCCCATCTAAATTTGATGATTATGGACAATAATCGGATGAACTACTCTCAATAATATGTTTACAAGCATTGATTTTACCTTTGTATCATGTTAATCTTTGATAATCAGAGTAAACAAGATGAAATGGTAATCAAAGTGTATAAGAGAGTAAGAGCAGGGAGTCTGAGAGTTTGAAAATGGTTGAATGAAATGAAATCACCCAAGTGTTGAATTTATATAAGTGTGAAAAACCCTGGACGCATTGGCACTGTGTAGACGTATGACAACTATTTGGACGTATGACAACTATTTGGACGCATGAGCCCTAGGCGCATGAGTTAAACTTGGTCATTTTTTGTCTAAGGACTTAGGCGCATGAGCACTATTCAGGCGCATGACCTATGTTGAAACGTCTAACACTTAGACAAATGCATAAACCCTCGGTTCGTATGAGAACTGTTTAGGCGTATGAGCTTCACACTTGGTTTATTTTCAACATGAAAAGTCTGGCACTATTAGGCGCATGAGGTTTAACAAGAACACCCAACACTTAACCAAAATCTCATACTTATGACAACTGTTTAGGCGCATGAGGGTTAACAAAAACACCTAACACTTGTACAAAATAATGAAATTTCATCATACTCCTGACTTAGACTTATTATCACTATTCGGATGCATGAGACCTTTTTATACGTCTAACACTTGAATTTTTTCACAAAAATCATTCAAACCCTAATTTTAATTTTTTCACAAAAATCATTCAAACCCTAATTTTGATCATACTCACTGTTTTTTATGAAGGACACTTCAACCAAGTAATTACCCACCTTTTAATATGAATTTGTAGATTTGAATTCACTAACCGATTACATATATCCTTATATAAAGCCAACTGATAGCAAATCGATTTCATAAGCTACAGGAATAGTCATTTTAAATCCAATTAGAACCAATAATTGCCAAAGTTAAAGACTATACATCAAATAAGAAACAAAACTCATTATAAAATAAGAGGATATTAACTTATTCTAGCTGATAATGGTGTACTGTTGCTAAATTTGATTACAACATCAACTCTAATAGGTGTATAAAAATTTAGTTTTCCAAAAGTTAAGTACGAGTTAATATTCGATCACACTTGGTCTAAACATGATTATTGGTTTTAATGGTTTAAATGCATTTAATAGAGTATGTTTGAAGTGTTTAAAATACTTGCAAATGGGTTATACAAGTATTTACAAATGAGTTAACATGCTTGTTGGTAGACAATGAATTATATTGATGTTTTGTTGGTATATAAAATTATGTTGAATTGTAATTAAAGAATATGCTAAATTTGGGTGGTTAGAATGATAAAGTATCATGTATCCTAAATAAATATGTTACATTCAAATAAACAAGGTACATGGAGCCTAGAAGTAAATGGATCGAGATGAAGAAAAAAGGTAAGTAGTTCTAACTACATTTTATCTGAAATATTGAAGACACAATATGTGTTGTGTACAAAAAGGTAATGTAGAATTGTAGATGAACTTGAAAATACTCTGAATTTATGTAAAGGGAGTTGGAGCTGTTATTATGTGCACCTTTACTTGTTACATTATTAACGATTTAACAATATGGTATTATATAAGTAGGGTGTTACTTGTAAAAATAAGAGGTGCCAAATGATATATAAGTTGGTTTGGTAAAATTCTTATCACTTTCACCTGCTTATTTTATCATTGGTGGTCTGGAATTGCTTATTAAGCTTAGTGCTAATTATCATTGGCGTGTTGTAGCTAATGCTCTAAATGTATTGAAAAATTGAAACACGTCTCGAATAAGGTGATCAAGTCTTTTTGCAAGTCTTGCATAAATGACTTATGTGGAACATAAAATTTATGTTGGTAGTCACTAATGTTTTGTGAATTGATTATTTATTTATTTTTTTTGGAAATGTTTTATTATGGGTCTAGAAGTGTCGGAGGATACAATCATATGTACTCTTTCAAGACTCAGAAGTTTTGTTTATTCCTCCTCTTTCATGTATAATATTTGTTATTATGTTATATATGTGCGACCGTCATTGATCTCAGTCGTAAAAGATTTCAACCCACATGCAAACATAAATGAACAAACAAATAACTTGAAATTAAAGTTCAAATATCGTTTGTAAATCAGTAGCAAGTTTTGTAACGATTTTAGTTTGGTGATTGTAAGGAAAATTAAAAGTTTAAATTTTTGAACGGTGGTCGTGAAATGGTCACAACTAAATTTGCTCACTAGGATTACTATGAGGGTTTTTCCGACCATTTCAATCGTAAACGATAGTAAAAGCTTATTTATGACCTAATCATAAATACCTAGTTTTCTAGTAGTGTCGAACTTTTAATATTTTGTTTTTCTTGTCCGAAAATATAAAGGTCAAGAAATCAGAATACACCAATAACTACCATCTAATGTTATTTCACCTAAACAATCAAGAAAAGGTACCAAAGGATGTTACAAATCATGTAACCCTAGATTCAAGATTTTCCTCCATTTTGATACCATCAATAAGGCTAGTTTTTATACTAGCTATCAGTTCTTGCATTTGCTCCCTAGAATGAAGTGGTGAAGGGTAAACAAAAAGACAATCCAATCGTCCATCTACTACCGTATCGAAAATGGCGATGGACGGGCCCACTCCATGAACCGAGGCACACCCGACATAGTCGTCTAGGGAAAGATCTTGTCTTATATCCCTAGACGTCTCAATGACAGGATCTTCAAACACGGTCACCAACGCGGTCTCAATGAAGATTTGGGTGTCAGAGTCGGGTTGTCTATGGCCTTGGACATGAGGAAGTTCAAGTCGGCGATGTCCGTGAAATGTTTGTTGTTGTTCTTAGAGCTTGCAAATGAAGTGTAACTTCTTGTTGCTAAGTCCCATATATCTTCTCCTCGTTTCACTTCTTGAATTGTGTTGATGGCAGAATGGTAAAATCCTAGAAATCACAAGGGTAATGTAGGCATAATATGACTTCATCCAATGCATACATCATATCTAAAAGGTTTGTTATACATATGTTTTAGTACTTTTATCTTGCTTTTTGTTACACCTTTGTTTGTATGCAATACAAGAAAGAACTTACCCGAATGATGGGGAGATAGAGGTGGTTGGAGATACGATCGGCAATCGTTAGAAACACCACTCCATACTTTTTCCGGTGGTTGTTATTAGCTCGGCGCTTAGAGGAATAAACTGCCATTAGGGTCGCCGCCACGAGTACTCCACATAATTTGATTCCTCTTGACTTGCAGCCCTATGTGTAATAAACTGTTACTTTTAACTTTGTACTATATATTTGGTTTGCATTATTAGAAAACTGGTATCTAGTGACCAAACTAATTGCGGTCCTAAATACATCTAGAAGTGTTTGATAACGATATTCAACAATAATCAAGAAACGTACATAACTTACCGCTAATAGCATTTGAGTTTCTTGTGTGTTCATCTTCAATCTCACAACTTCTGAACGCAAAGGCCCTTTTATATCTTTAAACTTCAAATTCTTCAACCTAAACGTGTTAACCGAATATGCGACCATGTCCTTTCCATGCTCCCACATCGTCTTCTTCGCTTTCCCGACGGGAATAAGTTCCTCTAATCCCACATTCCCCTCCTCTCTATACCCTCCCCCCTCTCCCTCCCCCATAACCTCCCTCAACTCCTTAAGCAAGGAGACAGCAGTGGTCCGGTCACAAACCGCAGTGTGCAACCGGATCACCAGGATCCACTTGTGGTCCGCCAACGTATACAAGTTGGCAAACCACAAGTGTAGCCCTTTGGTGCACAACATGCGGGTTGTAGCACAGGACCACTCATTGATGTTGAGCTCATGCTCAACAATCAAGTGTAGTGGTGAGAGAGAAGCGTTGGAGTCGCGACTCGTGAGGGTGCGGAGGAGTTGGGAGGTGGTGGAGGGTGTGATGATGTTGAGGTGGAGGTTAGGGACCGGAGGGTTGATGATGAATGAGGTTGAACCAGTTGTGGTGTTTTTGTGGAGCATTGAGTTGAGGATTGGATGGTTATTTTGGATTTGGTGAAGGGCATTTTTGAGAAGTGTGATGTTTACTGTTTTAGAGGCTTCAAGTGCTAAGACTGTTATGCCTGTGCCACTAGCAACAGCTTTGCACCAATTTTGTTCGGTGCTTCCGAGCAACCTTGTGGTACTTGCAAATTTTCTTGTGTTATCACTCATTTTGGGCTTTTTTAATATGTTTGTATGTATGTGAGTGTATATATAGAGAGAAGTAGAGAGAGAGAGAGAGTGAGAGAAGAAGGGTTAGAGGGGTCACAAGATGGTATGAAGGTATGAGCAACCAAGGTAACTTGGCTAGGTTGTTACTTATAGGAAACAAGGGTTAACGGTACGAACTCAAACTCATGAGCTCTTAAGATAGGCTCGCTAAAAAGTTAAACACAGTTGAGCTTAAAGTAGCTACTTTTAAGTTTACATTGGAGTTTTGTTTAATAAACGTGTCTACACTTAATTTATCAAGCTTGATTAACTCATAAGTATAGATAGGACTTCTATCTATATAAATATAATAATTTTATTTTAAATAATAAATGTGAATCATACATAATGATTTTTAATTGATATATATATATTGTGTGTGTGTGTGTATATGCATATATATAGGGGTTGGTTACAAAACAAAGTGTAATTTACGTGTGAAGTGTTAAAGTCACACGTGCATTTGGGGGAAGAGGGTAATTTTGTCCGTGTCATAATTACGTATATATTAAATACATTATCACGCAAGTTATATTAATTATTACACAAGTAAAATTATTCAAACTATCAAAAAACAATTACATAAGTTGTATTTATAATTACGTAAATTATATTCATAATTATGTGATTAATAATCACGCAATTTATACACACAACAAACAGATATTTTTTTAATGTTGATTTAGAAAAAAGGTATAGCAATGCTATAATCAAATTAACGAGAATAACCAAGAAATTTGAAAAAGAGTTATATATGTTTTAAAAGAGTTATATGCATTTAGAATAACCGAGAAATATTTAATGTCATATAAAAGAGTTTAAAAAAATCAACAATTGTAATATATTTTCAAATCTACCTCACTGACTCCTTTCTTGCGTGATATTAACCTCCCAAAAGGTCTCATAAATAAGAATAAAAATGGCTCTTTTTTCTAACTAAATTAAATTATATTTATTTCGTATAAAATCAGTTATACTGTAAAAACAGCTGGACTTGTTAGCATGAGATCATTGTGATTGTATGATAGCTTAAGTCGTGACCTAACTGTTCTTTAGTCATATCATATTCATGATTATATTTCTTTTTTTCTCTCTTGATATAAAACGAATAATAATATTATAATATTTTGATACAAAACTCATTCAAAACAAAAGCACCAAAGGTTCGTATAATAAAATCTGAAAGCCGGTTAAAAAGTATTCAACTTAAGACAAACATAACGTGACATACGCATAAAAGTTGCATGCAAACATATAGACAATAACATTTTGCACAAATCTCAAACACAAATTCCATCATCTGGATTTTAACCAAAAATATGTCCATATTTTCTCCATTTTTTAATTCTATTTCTAATCACTTCACACGATTATTTAGATGTCTAATTTGAATTTTATCTGTTAATTTATATTTAATAATTTAACATTAACTATAAAGTTCAGATTTGTCCGATAAAAAGGAAGTTTGATTAATCAACATTTAAGTATTTAAAAATAACATCACATTTCTATGTTTTCAATTACGTATTTGTGCATCTTGTTTTGATCTCATATATTACCTTTGAAATTGATCATGCCACAACAACTAACATAACAGATTGAAATGTCAAGAATGCATTGTTATATTGTACTGTACAACACAACAAACACATCCATACCACTCAGTTTGACTATTCTTGATTTTGACTTTGACTAAACTTACTCTTGACTTTGACTTTGACTTTGACTAAGCCAAACCAACAAGCTTTTCACTGACCTCCCACAGCTTCCTAGCTTTCTCAGCATCACTGGCTTCTTGAGAAAGCTGGTTTTCAAATGAAGCAGACTTGTTGTTCCAGCTCCAGTACACACCTGACTTCGCGAGGCTCGAGTCGCTTACTACCTGAAAAATAAGTTCAATATAACTATCAGCATTGACCGAACACACCTCGTGTTTCATAACCTCGTTAACTGACCTGAGCTAGTCGTTTTCCCGCTTCCTCTTCTGACACATAACCTTTCGTGATGTACTTCTGGAATGGCGGGAACAGAATTCGAAACAATGGAACATGTTCCCTAAAAAGACCCGTTGTAGCGATACAACCAGGGTAGAGTGATGAGAAGGTTATTCCTGATTCTTCATGGTACCGCCTGTGGAACTCTTGCATTGTGAGCATGTTGCATACTTTGCTGTCTTTGTAGGCTTTAGCACCATCGAAGTCTCCTCCGTCGATCATGGCTGAATTGTTTAGCCCGTTCAACCCCCCGGCTAACCCTCTCAGGTCCCCCAAGTTAGCCTTTGGTGGCACGTTTCCAGCCAACGTGTTAGTGTTTCCTACAACACATAAGCAGTAGTTCATAAAGAACACATTTTTGAGGGTATTAATGATGTTTTCATATTAGATAATCAGTTGTTTTAAGAGTTTTCCAAAAAGATATCAATTTTCCCTCGAGAACATTTTATTCTAGTGCTTTTGCTCTGCTCAAGGATTTACATGTAAAATTGCCCATATAATCATATATTGATGCTATTGCAGCTAATCAGTTTTAGTTCAAGATTTGGTACCTGTTATAGAGCCAACAATGATGAGTCGTTTTTGAGGGTAATCCGACTTCTTAAGGTCATCTAGCAGCAGCCTTGAGAGGAGAAAGTGGCCAAGATGGTTAGTCCCAACACTAAGTTCAAATCCTTCTGCAGTGTAAGTGGGCTCTTTAGCCGTAGGCAAATAGACCGCTGCATTGCACACAAGGGCATCAAGGGGTCGACCAGACCGCCTAAAGGTGTCCACAAACTGGCGAACACTTTCGAGAGAAGAAAGATCAAGGTGCATAACAGTGTAGTTCTCTTTAGTAATGCCTACTGACTTAGCGGCCTTTTCGGCTTTCAGGAAGTTTCTACAAGCCATGATTATGTGCCATTTTCCTGTGTCGGCCAACGCCTTCGCAGTGGCTAGACCTAGACCAGACGAGGCTCCTGTAATGATCACATTCCCCTTCCTCAGCGTCTTCTTTCCATCGGGTGCAACTTCGTTTACAGAAGGCGCTACAGTTGCTGTCTGTGCGCGAATCGGTCCCAATAATGCCTTCCTTTTAAGCTCCTGCAATCAAGAATCCAACAATAACCATCCTTATAAGTCGTAACTGTCTGACACATAGAATGATGATTATTAGAGCGAAAGCAAGAATAAAAGATAATTCATTTCAAAATAAAATCGATATAATATCAAATGTCTAGACTATGACTATTACGTCAAGCCTTCTCTTTATTATTTATGTACGTCTAAATCTGATACATTACGCCAAATCTTAGCAAAATTGCAATATCGACTTCTTAAATAAATGAGTAAATTACTTAGATCAAAGATCCACACGCCTTTACCACAAAAAGGAAATCTAACAAATTTGCTAGAATTGGGAAAAAAAACCTTTGAGTTGGAAATTAGGGCGTCAGACGATGGAATTCAGGTCTAAATTGACATGCAATTACATCTTCACTGTCCCCAATTTCTATAAATTTAGGTAATTTGATTCTACATAAAACAGTGTTTCAATTCAATCGATTTCACATAATCGATCAGTTCAAAAGAATCAAAATCTATACGAAATCTCAGAAGCCATAAATCCCTACAAATTCAAGCTCAAATCAATCAATCAGACGTGAGAATATTACCTTCGTTCCTATCAAATGAGGGCTAAAATCAGATTTGACACTTTTCGAAACGAAAGCTCCACTGATTGAACTCTCTTTGAAAGAAGAATTCAATTTCCCCTGTTGCACATTACGAATTACAAAACAGAACAAAATCGTATGAAATTTTGGTGAAATCATGCAAATTTGTACCTCTTTGTGGACGGAGATTGCAGAAGAAAGAAGAGAAGCTTGAAGAGCCATGGGGATAAGCAAAAGTACTAGTGTTTAAGCAGAATGTACAACCTATTGTGGTCGATACTACACAAATGTGTTGGGTGGGAGTGATAAGGTTTTAGTAATGGTGTTTATTTGGAAGAGATATGCCACGGTGGCATTCCAATGGCCAATCAGAGCTTGTTGTTGGATTTCTTGATTTTTTTTTTCATGATAGTTGGACTAGATATGGACACTTGGATGGTTAAAATAGTAACCATGAATGAATTAGAATAATCAAGAATCTTCAAGAATGTTTTGAAATAGTTCGCTTGTTGTTGGATTTCTTGAACATTTTTCGAAACATAAGCTCCGGTTGTTAACATAAATGCTTTACGTCAGCTAGCAGATCAGATTGCATTTATTCTTTTGGATGAGGTCATTCGAATGCTCGACAAACAGCAATGTTGTAAAAAGCGGACTAATTGGCCGAATAATCGTGACTAGTCAGGATTCGGTACCTCACTGATTGGATTTTCTCTAATCGGAGCCAAAAATCGCTAGTCCGTCAAAATCAGGAAAAAAATGGCCCTAATCGGACCTAGTCGGTTGTTAATCGGCCCCCGATCCACATTTTTGTAGAATCCGGCGACTTTCCAACGATATTCCGGCAAACTTTAAAAATTCAAAAGACAATTTAGAAATTCCGGGCGATTTTTAAATATATATATATATATATATATATATATATATATATATATATATAATAAAATAGTGCCCGCGCAATACGGCAGTATGTCATTTTACATCCGGCACGTGCATTCAGCCTTGTGTTAAAAAAATAATTTAACATGTCTATTAAAATGTTACGCGTTAATAATGCAATAGAGTATGGGTCTTATCAGGGATAGAAGTCGTGTGAGCTTATCAAGGATAGCGGGCCACACAAGTACACACTCCATCTATGCAATTGGTTCATGTCAAGATATAATCCTAGCATGTGGATATTTTCACCAATCTACTTCAAAAGAAACATACACATTTTATATTAAATTTAAGCGGATTAATATCTACGCTCCAACTTTAGATTCACTAGTTACTTGTATATAACGAGAGCTCACCTTTTGTTATGATCGGATATTTTCTTATTTGCTTATACATATTGAAACAAGTTCTTCTGGTCTAAAGTTATACTAAAAGATAATCAAGGTTACTGTAATAGTAAATCACTGCTTTAAAACAATCACCATTAATTAGGGGATAAAATCTTCAATCTATGAACAATCACCTTTGAAAGACATCAAAACTGGAAACTTTGTATGAACAGAGAGTGCAAGGAATAAGATAAAAATAATGTAACAAGTATTAACATATAAAGTATAAACAATCACCCTCAAGTAGCTGCATATAATTTACTGAGCTCCGGTAACACGCTTCAATTTTGGCATGTAGACAACTAAATCTAGCCTCGTTTCTCATGAACCCAGACGGTTTTGGTATCAAGCTTGCAAGGCTTGAGGCTTAGGACATTCGACCACCTTGTACCATAGTCACCAATGGGGTTTTAAGAAATTAATATCGAATCTCACTGTACAACCATTCGAGTCAAAGCAACTAACTGTGCAGGAGGTTAAAGGCAGGCAAATCGCGTATTCTTTGGATGTCTTCAAGTGCAAGTTCTCTTTCCAGTTGGGTCCGCGTAACTTTTAAGACATCCTGGTGTTTGCACAAGTAGCCGTTGAGGCCAATGATTAATATGTGAATGTACTATATAAAGCGGCACGTTCAATACAGATAAATTTAAGTCAACAACCGCGAGAAAAGCATAAGCACTTGTACGTATTGTTGACTATATGGTAGTGAGCGAGAGAAAGAGAGATGATTATACGGTTTAAGATTTAGGATACATGTGTTTATATGGTTTTTGCAGTTCTCTATTTAAATCTGGTTATATATTAAATGATATATATGTAGAGTGAGAGAGAGAGAGAGAGGAAGAGAGATTACATTAAACTCTATGTATGACGCATGCATAGCGAGCCATTGAGCATCCATCAATACGAAAGCTATACAATACAGAACATCAAAGGCTTCTTCATCCTCTGCAATGAATTGTTTACACAATGATCCCTTAGAATATTTGACAAAATGTAAAAAGATGAATACCAAAGGATTCAAGATCACTAATTACCTCCCAATATTTTAATAAAATTGATACAGTTAGGACATCTAGGCTTCACTGCAAAATAGTGTTTGTCAACAAGATAAATTATCTTTTAACATATACTTGATTCATCACTCCCACAAAATGATAATCAAGTCATGAAAACTATAGTGAATGAGTTAAATTTGCACACCTTGATATAACTCCAACATCTGTGTCAACATAAACGATATATTAATGCCAGCGATAGCAAAAGGATATTCCCATGTCGCCATTTTTCCACGTTGTTTCAATAGTAACCTACGAAAAGCATTCTTCATTTTTGAAATTTAATCAATTAGTATCTTGCAAACAAAACAAGAAAGTTAGAAGAGAATAAAGGTAACATACCGGAAATGTTTTTGCAAAGAACAGCAAATTCTCAAGTGAAAGAAAACCACAACTCCTACAACAAACAAACTTTTATCATTATATAATCATTTATGAGATGTATTATATGTATCACCATGGCTGTCTTTGCAGATGTCACAGCGCACCTGAAGTCGGTAGATGGATTATCTCCTAGCCACCCCATTTCCTTCCATTGCTCAGAGATCAATCCTGTAAGTGTGACATTTGGATATGCTAAATTCCACAATTCTGTAAGGGCTTTCTGTCAAAAAAAACATATGATTACATCAAACAACAAGTAATGTTCAACAGGTTAATCAAATACATATACTTATTTTCATCAATTGGGATTAAACAAAATGTACGAAAGTCAAGAAGAGCACCTGATGATCTACACGAGTCTCATCAAAAGGTACATCCGCACGTTCATGAAGCTTCTGATATCTTGCTTCCTGCACAGAAATAAATACAGTTGGATTTTCAAGAAATTAGTCAAATTACCAATCAAGTTTCCATGTTTGATCTAGTCAGTTTTGATATGAATTGAACACGAATATCATCGAATTATTATCGCGCACACTTGAATTACACACTACATCACTTACTTATAGTAGTTAGAAGTACTAACTAACTATTTACACAACTGATCCCTACACTATGTTATTCTATACAATACAAAGAATTATACCAACACTTTGGAAGAAAACTAGACTTCGGAAGAAATCAATTAAACTTCGGAAGTAATAAGCTTCGGAAGCTTCGGACTACATCACTTACTTATAGTAGTTAGAAGTACTAACTAACTATTTACACAACTGATCCCTACACTATGCTATTCTATACAATACAAAGAATTATACTAACACTTCGGAAGAAAACTAGACTTCAGAAGAAATCAATTAAACTTCGTAAGTAATAAGCTTTGGAAGCTTCGGAAGTATAACAATCACCCCCTTAATTCTTTTATTGAACCTACTCCAAGCAGCCCTTTCATAATAGCAAATTTTAGCCTCGGAAGAGCTTTTGTAAGAATATCAGCTCTTTGCTCCTCTCCACAAATATGCTTTACAACTACCAAACTCCTTTCAACACAACTCCTTATGTAATGGTATCTGAAATCTATGTGCTTAGATCTCCCATGAAACACTGGATTCTTCATTAATTGAATAGCTGACTTATTATCCACAAGTATTATAACTGGTCCTGTCTTAACTCCAGTTAATACTTCCAACACACTTCTTAACCACACAGCTTGCTGAGCAGAAGCAGTAGCAGCTATAAATTCAGCCTCACACGATGACAAAGCAATAATTCCTTGCTTTTGACTAACCCAACTAACAGGTCCTCCTCCATAGTAGAACACCATACATGTTGTGCTCTTCCCATCAGCTTTAGTAGATGCATGAGAACTATCACTATAACCCACAAAATCATCAATATTACCATATTCATACCAAATACCATGATCTATAGTACCTCTTAAATATCTCAGAATGTGCTTAAATGCTTGCCAATAAGTAGTTCTAGGAAACTCCATGAATCTACTAACTATCCCCACTAAGTAACTCAAATCAGGTCTAGTTTGAGTTAAATATCTCAAACACCCTATAACTCCTCTATACTTAGTAGCATCCACAGAATCCTGATCCTCATCTTTCCCTAACTTCAACCCTGGATCCATAGGGACTTTGGTTGAATTGCACTCCCATATATTTTGTTCTTCTAGAATTTTCTTTGCATACCCAGACTGATTCAAGAATATACCCTTTTCTTCTTGTATCACCTCTATGCCTAAGTAGTAGTTTAACAAGCCAAGATCTGTCATCTCGAACTTAGACTTCATCAGGGCTTTAAACTCCTAAACCATTCTTGTACTAGAACCAGTCACTATCAAGTCATCCACATACACTCCAATTATCACAGATCCATCTTCAGATTGATTATTGTACACTGCATGTTCCTGTGGACACCTTTTAAAACCAAATTCTACCAAGGTATGATGTAATTTCTCATTCCAAGCCCTTGGAGCCTGTTTAAGGCCATACAATGCCTTAATGAGCTTATACACCAACCTTTCTTTACCAGGTTTCACAAAACCCTCTGGCTGTGTCACATACACATCTTCTTTCAAATCTCCATTTAAGAATGTTGTTTTGACATCCAGATGATGAACCTTCCACTTCTTAGTAGCTTCTAAGGCCAGAATCAACCTCATAGTTTCTAACCTAGCAACAGGAGCAAACACCTCTTCATAATCAACTCCATACTTCTGAACATAACCCTTTACTACCAATCGAGCTTTGTGCCTGATAACCCTTCCCTCCGCATTCATTTTGAGTTTAAACAACCACTTAACTCCTATAGGTTTCACTCCCCTTGGACATTCAACCAGATTCCAAGTTCTATTCTTCTCTATGCTATTAATCTCTTCTTGCATAGCTTTTCTCCACTCAGGGTTGATCTTAGCCTGCTCATAGTTGATTGGCTCTTCTACTAACAACAACTCTGGCTCATTTAACATAGGAGGCTCAAAAGGAAACTGTTCTAAGATCTCTGATATATTGAACACATCATTTAGGCTTGCAAAACCTTTAGGTGGGGTATCATCATATGTTGATCTGGGAACCTGTGCACTATCCATAGGATAAGCCTCACTTGCACCCCCTGAATCCTCCAATTCTTCTCTAGACTCAGAGTTAGACTGGTCTTGACTGAATACTTCATTCAGAGAAGCTTCATTCCCAGTACTAAAGTCAGAGTTCTGATCCAAATGATCATATGTTGGAGCAGTTGATGCTACATCATTCAAACCAGGTACAGTTGAGGACACACCCAGAGTTGCATACCTTTGGCTTGACACATCAGAAGTACTGTTTTCCGATTCCCATGGTTTTCCTTCCTCAAACTTCATATCTCTGCTCACCACTATCCTCCCAGTCACTAGGTTATAGAGCCTGTAGGCTTTAGAACCAGGTTCCATGCTTAGATGCACCATTAAGATACTCCTATCATCTAGCTTCTTTACTTTGGCTTTCTTTTGTACAAACTCTCATATGGTGTGATCTCTTCTAGTGCCTTAGTTGGACTCCTATTCAGGATAAAAACTGAGTGTCTTACAGCTTCAGCCCAGAAGCCCAAAGGCATATGCATTGCCTTTAGAATAGACCTGGTCATGCCCATAACAGTCTGGTTTCTTCTCTCCACAACCCCATTTTGTTATGGAGAGTAGGGAGTTTTCAAGTATCTCTTAATTCCTTCCAGGTTATATAGTTGTTCAAAGCTTTTGGAAGTAAACTCTTCTCCCCTATCTGTTCTAAGGGCTTTAATCTTGTACGTTGTTTTTGATTGAACTTGGGCTTTGAATATCTTGAATGCTTCTGGTGCTTCATCTTTAGACTTCAGTAAGTATACCCACATGAATCTTGAGCGGTCATCCACCAGGAGCATAAAGTATCTGTTCCCAGCAGAGGTGGGTGGGTCTGTTGGCCCACACAGATCTGCATGTACTAGTTCAAGAGGTGTCTTTGCCCTGAAATTGCTCGTATTGCTCGTACTAGGGTAGGCTTGACTTCTATGTTTTCCAACCAGACAACTCTCACATAATTGTGATTTGTGGCTAATCTTGGGCATTCCCCTCACCAATTGTGCCTTGACATATGATTTATTGAGTCAAAACTCAAGTGTCCCAGCCTTGCATGCCATGTCCAAGCTTGGTCATGCATGGCTGTAAGTAAACACATGGGGGGTGTGATAGCGATTTTTATCTTGTACAACCTATTTTCGGATTTCTTTACCTTCATCAGGGTCCTTCCACTCTTCTCATAGACCCATAGGTAGCCATCTTTCAACAAGACTTTATAGCCCACTTCATCCAACTGGCCCAGACTTAGTATGTTGCTCCTCAAAGCAGGTATGAAGTAGACATTTGTCACTACTTTGTGTTCACCATTGCTACATTAGAAGCATATGGATCCTTTGCCTCTGATTACAACTACTGATCCATCCCCAAACTTCACCTTGCCTGTAATGGCTTCATCCAGTTCAGTGAAGTGGGTTTTGATGCCAGTCATGTGGTTGCTAGCCCCATTGTCAAGATACCATGTGCAGGAGTCACCCTCACTTGGCATATCCTTCGAAAACACCCTTTGTTCCTCTAGTAGGCCCATATCTTGTTGCACCATCAATAAGGCTGGTTCTTGATCTTCTTGTGTTTGTGCCAAGTGTGCTTCCTGGTCTCCTCTTCTTGGAGCCTGACACTCGCTCGAGAAATGGCCCAATTTATCACAATTGAAACATCTCATGTTTCTCTTGTCCTTCTTGGTGGCATTAGAACTTTTGTCACCACCTTCCGTGCTGGTTTTGCTTCCCCTACCCTGAGCGTACCTTCCTCTCCCTTTGCCTTTGCCTTTATTCTCCCATCCACTCGATCATGGATTTTGAATCTTGGGTTCAAGCTCGGCCTTCTCTTGCCATTCACTCTTTGTCAAGAGTAACTACCCTGAGGAGTTCTTCCCTTGAGAGGCTGGTTTCAATCTTTCTTCGTATGCCTTCAGTCTCCCCACCAAGTCTTCAAAGGACATAGCTGCTAAATCGGCAAATTGCTCTATGGCTGCCACAATAGGGAGGAACCTATCAGGGGCTGCCTTCAAGAACTTGCTTACTTGTTTAGAGGCTGCAACGGTTGTCCCCAGGGCCCTATAGCGTGACACCAACTCTCCCATCTTGCCTGCAAAGTCATCTATCGACTCAGACTCCCCCATCGACAGCATTTTAAACTCACGATCTAGAGTTTGAATTCGGGCCTGTTTGAACCTATCTTCGCTAACATAACGCTTCTTCAGGGCACCCCATATCTCCTTCGCAGACTTGAATGCAGCCACCTGCATTAGTACATCCTCCAGCAAAGACTGGAAGATGAAGGCTCTTGCCTTCTTGCCAACCTTGGCATCCACCACGCCAGGGGTGGGAGGTTCAATGGCATCCCAGAGCCCCTGGGCATCCATGAACGCCTCCATCTTTATCGCCCAAGAGGTGTAGTTTGTCGACGTAAGGATTGGAATCTTGAACGAAATCGGATCGCCAATGTCTTTCAGGACCACCTGTCTGTTCTGGTCCGCCATCGAATTGAACAAGAAACCGGATTGGGTGGGAATTACTGTCGAACACAGTAGGCGTAAGATTGGGGAATCTAATTGAGATCGGAAGAGGGATACGACTAATCAAGATCGTCAGAGGAAGACGATGGATCGAGAGCCTATGAAAAGCTCTGATACCAAATGATATGAATTGAACATGAAGATCATCGAATTATTACTACGCACACTTGAATTACACACTACATCACTTACTTATAGTAGTTAGAAGTACTAACTAACTATTTACACAACTGATCCCTACACTATGCTATTCTATACAATACAAAGAATTATATCAACACTTCGGAAGAAAACTAGACTTCGGAAGAAATCAATTAAACTTCGGAAGTAATAAGCTTCGGAAGCTTCGGAAGTATAACAAGTTTTTCCCATAATAATCCAGTTTCAGTTAGTTAACTATGATGTTCCCAAATGTGCGTATTCGTACGCTCATAGAACCAACCTGAACTGGGGTGAACTTCAAATCAGCGTGACTGTTATTTCCAGAATGTTTGGGGCCTGTGCGGCTAAAGATTCCTCCAATCCATGTCCGTGGACCAACCATAGCAGTAGCTAAATCCCAATGATATTGCAAAATTACAAAAATAAGTAGTTAAGTAACCAACATAACAGAAGAATATAGAAGGAAAAAGAGTAATGAGGGACTAGGTGTGGAATAATATTCACTCACAAATACATTGAGCTAATTCTGATTTTCTAGTAAGAGACTTATGTAACCATTCCAAAATATTGGTCTTGTGTATCCAAAGATAATCATCTTCACCAACCTGGTTTTAAACAAAATTTAATGCACGAGTGGCTTTGAAGATAAACATTAAGAAAAGATCATACTATTATTTTTGAGAACATAAATATTGAAGTATAAAAATTGAGTGCATACTTTGAAGCAAAAACATTTCAGGAAGAACCACACGAACTCATTAGAACGGTGCAAATCAATCATCTGAATTCTGCACATATATGATGCATTGATTAATTTACTCAAATGTTTTATAATGTAAAGAATTACACAATATTAAAAGGTTGAGATGTTTGATTTTCATGCAACCGAAGCAGTCATATTTTGTCACATTGTAACAAAAAGATTACAAGAAAATGAAATAGGCTACTATGTGATTGCAAGAACAAGCATGTATGCATTTCATATGTTCTATCTCGTCCTCTAATAAACAAGAAAAGAAATGGGGTTGATCAATTTCTCCAACTCTTTTAAACAATAGTAATAATCGAAACGCGATGTGGATTCTCCGAACATAAAGGAAGATGGTAATGAAAGTATCCCGAAAAGCATAGAATAAATCAAGAAATGGTGGGCTAAATAGCACAATCAAAGGGCTATTCCCTTTTCTTGATCGGATGATTCTCAAAGTGAAATAGGGGAAAAGACATAAAGAAACAAGACCCATTGTAGTAAATTAAGATTCGAAACATAAGATATATTGATGATTGATCAAAGAAGAGCAAAATGTGAAAGAAACAATATAGACAAAGCAAAATGAAGCCAAGGATTCATAAAAAACGTTATTGATTGAGAGTTACTCTAAAAGAAACAACCATATAGCAAATTTAGGAAAGAACACATCAAATGAATTACAATTAATCATTGAAGCAAGAGATTAAACCAATGATCATAAAAATCCATTCTTGATTGAATATTAATCAAAAGGAAATACGACCCATATTACAAAATTTAGGCAAGACACATCAAACGAATTATCAAATGGTCAATTGAAATAATAGAATAAGCCAAAGATTTATAAAAAACCACTCTTGATTGAATATCACTCAAAAGAAACAAGACCCATATAGCAAATTCAGGCAAGAACACATCGAATGAATAATTTATCACTTGACGTAATAGATTAAACCAAGGATTCATGAAAATTCGTTCTTGATTGAATGTTACTAAAAAAGAAACAAGACCCATCAGGCAAGAACACAAGATCAAGCCAAAGATTGATAAAGATCCATTCTTGATTAAATATTGCTGTAAAAAAAATAAGGCCCATATCGCAAATATAGGCAAGAACACATCAAATGATCACTTGATGGAATAGATTAAGCCAAAGATTCATAAAAATCCATTCTTGATTGAATATTACACAAAAAGAAACAAGAGCCATATAGCAAATTTAGACAAGAACACATCAAATGAATCATGAATCCATCAATTAAATGTATGTGTGTACCTCTTAAAGACCAAGAGATGGAGGATCGTTGAGGGTGATGATGAGAATAAAAAAGAGAGGATGGTGGGGCCCTGTAGGGTACAATGGTGGAGCCAGGGTTGGAAAAAGAAGAAAGAGTATGAGAATGTCAATTGCAATGGCATCTGAGGTTTGGGGAAAGGGACCCAACGGCTCACGAGTAGAAGCTTGAGGGAAGACGCCTTGTGAAATGGGTCTTCTAATAATAACCAATAATCCCGCCTAATCTATAGCTCTCTTTCATCATATCTACATGTAACATTTCAAGCAATATTATTAATTGTTATAGTCCAATTGAACATTAAGCAGGAATATCAAATAAGTTTGATAAGAAATTACTTCTCTTTACGTATACTTATGATCATGCTTAATCTTCATTAATAATTACTATGACTTTTCTTTATATGAATGTAGAGCTGAGTTTGATTTATAAATGGATTGACATGTTAAATGTGTCTAAATGGGTCCAACCTACCTAACCTGTTTATAGCACGGTTAACCCGTTCAACCAATGTGTAGAATGGGTTAACATGTCCGCATTCACGTGTTTATGATCCGTTTATCAAAACCTATATACGTTTATAATTTTATAAAATAATTAAATAAATTTATTGGTTGTAATCCTTGGTGGATTTTTACTTTATCGTGTTATTATTAACTGTGTAAAATAGGTCGTAATCATATCATTTGTGTTGTTGAACATATTAGATATACTCATGTTAAATGGGTCGGGTTTGGATAACCGTGTTCATGAACATGTTATATGTGCTACCTAATTATAAAAATATTCGTGTTCATGTTTAAAAAATTAACATGTTTAGTTAAACTAGTCGTATCCGGTTTTTCATACTCGTATTATCATGTCATGTTGTATCTTACTCGTTTAGTAGAACACTGATATTTTATCAGTTATATGTAAGAGGTTTTACACGCTTTATGTTCTTTTCATTAACGGAGGTTAGATTTTAAATAAAATTATCAAACTACACTTTCTTCTTATATTTACAAAATTTAAAAAATGAAAGAGAAATATAATATGAAAAATAATATAACCCCTTCTCCCACCCAATTGAGTATAATTAGATAATGTTATTGTGTTATTTGACCCAATTGAGTATATTAGATAATGTTATTGTGTTATTTGACATATAGATGGTGCCTATATAATTTTTACTAGGTTAGTACCACGTGTATTACATAGGTTAAATAAATAAAATACTAAATAATTAGTAATAAAAAATTATGAATTATAAAACCATGTTTGAAGATAAAATATGATTATAACTGCATATGAATAGTTATTTTAAGTAAATAAACAATAGATATATTATAGATAGATAAATAGATGTATAGATAAATAAATACTCTAGAAATCTATTTATTAAGCGTTTTAGAGTTACTAATAAACATAAAAAAATACAGTACGATATTTTAATATAAGATATGAATAAAATTATATACGTAATTGTGACATCCGGTAATTTTCCGCTACCAAACTCCGCTAGTTCCGTTAAGTCTTGCATGCACATGTCGTAAACACATACTAGTTGTCGTTTAACGTTGATGACTTTAAAATAATTAATAATGACAAACTAATAATAATCTAATAAAAAATGTGATTATTGCATTATGCTTATATGTTTGTGCGTTTTTAAATACTAATTAGGAAATTAATCGCGTAACATGGAAACGTGCGTATTAATTTGTATGTCTTGTGTTTTTATAAAGATAAAATATTTATTGTGATTATTAGTTTATATGTTTATATAAAGGAGAACTCCACAGTTAAGCGTGCTCAAGTGGGAACAAACCAGGGATGGGTGACCTCCCTGGGAAGTTTTCACCCGAACAACCAAAAGCAAATCCGTGAGCTCCTCGTGGGCAAAGCGGACAATATTGTTAATGCGAGGGGCGAGGTGTTACAGAATGGTATCAGAGCCACTCTTGTGTCGTTCGAGGTGTGGGACATACCTCATCAAGTATGGTGACTTCTCGAGCTCATCGAGGAAGATGAGTCCAAATAGGGGGTGCTTGTGACACTCTACACATATCCTACATTGGCTGTGGACAGGAGAGATTCCTGGTTCATAAGGAATGTCTGGCCTCTAACATCAACAATGCGTTTTTGGCGTGTTGGCTATGGGTGAGAGGAGAACTCCACAGTTAAATGTGCTCAGGTGGGAGCAAACCAGGGATGGGTGACCTCCTTGGGAAGTTTTTACCCGAGCAACCAAAAGCAAATCCGTGAGCTCCTCGTGGGCAAAGCGGACAATATTGTTGATGCGAGGGGCAAGGTGTTACACTAATTGTTCAAGAGATAAAACAATTATACTATTTTTAACTCTCTTATCTAAATAGTTTTATTTTTAAATATTTATTTTAATATTTTCTTATAAAAATTTTATTGTTTATAAAAATCTTGTTTATTATTTTTAATTATTCTGGTTGTTTTAATAGAATTGCTTTTAGAAAATTCTATATTTTTTATAATTATTTTAGAAAATGACTGATTTAAAATATTTTGTTTCAAAAGGTTTAATGTTTTAGAAAAGATATGACTTTTAATTTTCTTAATAAAATTTATTCTTAAAAGCATAATTTGATTTCTTAAAAAAA
The DNA here is from genome assembly GCA_025506515.1 of Flaveria trinervia. Classification (NCBI taxonomy): domain Eukaryota; kingdom Viridiplantae; phylum Streptophyta; class Magnoliopsida; order Asterales; family Asteraceae; genus Flaveria; species Flaveria trinervia. Next base: position 74,531,404 of record CM046452.1, read on the forward strand.
TCTAGATGAGAGATAAATGTATCAATTGATCAAATTAATTTTATAAAAAGAGAAAGAGTAAATTACCATTTGCATCCCTGACGTTTTCTTGTATTAACCACTTGTATCTCTATATTTTCGAACTCTCGATTTGCCCCCTAACGTTTTCTTTTTATCTCCATTTGAGTCCAAAACACTAACACCGTTAGATTTCTCTGTTAACTTTTGTAAAATGACAAAATTACCCTTATTTATTAATTCACCTACCCATTATCCTCACCCCACCCTCCCATCTTCTCTATCTCTCTATATCTTCTCCATTTCTACCATCACAACAACACTACCACTGATGCTACCGCAACAGCCATCACATCGTTGCTGCTGTCGCCGCAGCCACCGTCTCATTATATAACCACTATTCTCCTCCCTTTACTCCACCAGGTACGGACCCTACCTCCAACTCTCCCCTAAATCATCCCACTTTTCACCTTCAACAACACAATTGATTCAATAGTTTTCACTTTCAATAATACAATTTGATTCATCTGCTTTCACCTTCAACAATACAATTTCCTTCATGAACGAGGAGCTGTTCCCTCAACCTAAGGGAAGATCAAGAGCGAGCGCTGGATTTTTCACCGGTGTTTCGCCTCCACTAGCACGATGTTCCTCTGGGCTTTGTTCCTAATCGCCTTAACAACATCGTACATCAGCTTCGTCGCCTCCGGCACCCGACACCTCCACCACACCATTCACCGGAGTGTCGGTGGCCACCGCTGGGAGAAACAACTCCGATCATCCGCTCAGATCCATTGCAAAAATGGCCTCTCCATTCTCGTCACCAGCACTGCGGGCTTCGTCGGAACTCATGTTTCACTTGCGTTGAAAAAACGAGGCGACGACGTCATCGGAATCGATAATATTAACGACTATTATGACCCCTCATTGAAACGATCTCGCGGGAATATGCTCAAATCTAAGTGAATCTTCATCGTTGGAGGGAGGGGCTGCGGTGGTGGTGATTGTGCTGCGGTGGTGGTGATTGTGCTGTGGTGGGGGTGATGGAGCTGTGGAGGTGGTGATGATGGTTGTGAAAATGGGGAGGGTTAGTTGTCATGATGGTGATGAATGGTAGTTTAGTCTTTTTAACAATAATTTTAATAGGAAAACTAATGGTGTTAGTATTCTGTACTCAAATGGAAATAAAAATAAAACAATATAGACTCAAATGAAGATAACATGAAACATCAGGGGTCAGATGGCAATTTTCAAACCGTAGGGATGCAAATGGTTAAATGAACAAACGTTAGGGATGCAAATGGTAATTTACTCAAAGAGAAAATTTTGAGTGTTTAAATTACTATAATACCCTTTTAGAGGAAAATAAAGTAAGGATGTTTAGAAGAATAAAAAATATTAAAAAATTATTTAAGAAGATGATAAGTGGCAAAAAAACCTTCTTTTATTAGATACTATAGATATAGATTAATATAAATTATGTATATGCAAATTATTCAATCATTTATCTTGAATCTTGAGTTCAACAATAAAATTGAACCTAAAAATGGGGTGATTATATGTTCTCAGGCTTACTAATATACTTTAAACTACTTCCTAATCTATATCGATACTCATCATGGGATTTAAATTCTCAATTAAATAACGAGAAATACATTTCAAACTTTATAATACCGCGTATATATCTTCTCATCCAAGTAACATGTAAGGAATCCAATAAGTCTGATACGGTCAAACCATTCAAAGCATCCAAAGTCTCTCTGCATACATGCACTAAAATACTAAAGTAGAAATGCTTTGGAAGTTTTACATCTTACATGAGAAATATTGTAAGTGTAAAATCTTCTGAAGCCAAAACCAATATCTTCTGAAGACAAATATGAAGTCTTCCGAAGCTTCAAAGACAAAGTCTTCCGAAGCCAGTTTATGAAGACAGATTTTCTTCCGAAGACTTTTATGTACATGCTATTATCTGAGGTACTTTTCCATAAAGTTGGACCACCTTTCTGCTGCAACTCTGATTGACTCACCAACTTTCACAAGGTGGTGAAAAGGTCCATGCTTTTGGTAAACTGTACATTGAGGTTTTGAGTTTGAGCTTTCTACTTTATGTACTTTATCCTTTTTTGTAATATATTAGGATGTGAGCTATGGCATGTCATAGTCATAAGCCAAAAGGCAATCTACCTTTTGACTCTACATTTGATTTTGTTGTCTAGTCTTATGTATCCAGTTGGCTTTCAAAGTATGGTCGGCTGTAGGTTGTAGTATATGTATCTCAAGTACGTGTAACTTTCCATGATGCTTTTGTAACACTTTGTAATAGAACTTGAGAAGCAATATACGTCATTCTTGAAAACCAAATACTTAGTTGTTTTTGCTATCCTGTTCTGTCTCTCATTTACTTGTGTTCTTAGCATCTCTTACTTTACTTAACTAGTTGTCTATTTGATCTGTTAAGTATTCTAAAGAACTCTCCTCAATTGTGTGTTGTGTTGTAAAAGTGCATCACCCCTTCTAACGGTCCTACATTTGGTATCAGAGCCTAAGAAGCTCTTGATATAAGATCTCACCATTTTAAGATCCCTCACACACATAAAACACTTAACAACTCAAATGGCAGCTATCACTAAGGCTGATATGGAAACTAGAATTATGACAAAGTCTCCACTGATCACTCCTGAAGACTTTTATACTTGGTGTCAAAGAATGGAAGGCTTTATCAAGTCTCAAGACTCCAGGATGTGGGACTCTGTTGTTGAAGGACCTTATATACCAAGCACCTTATCTGCTACTGGTGGTGGTATGCTTCCAAAGGTTATGGCTGATTTCTCTAATGAAGACAAGAAGATAATAGAGATTGATCAAAAAGCCATGACAACCCTTCAACTGCTCTTCAAAACTCCATCTACAGAGGCTTCAAGAAGTACAAGACTGCCAAGCAACTATGGGAAGCACTGAAGCTTATATATGAAGGATCCACTAAAGCCAAGGAGAACAAGAAGGATCTCCTCAAGCAACAGTTTGAAAACTTCACTTTTAAAATAGGTGAAACGATGACTCAACAATACTTCAGGTATGTTGAGATTATGGATACTCTAATGGATGTTAGAGTAACTCTTGAGAACAGAGACATTGTGAGGAAGTTCATGTCCTCTCTTCCTAGACAATGGACACGTTACTATGTTGTTATCAAGATGATTGAGAACCTTAAGACTCTTACTCTGACTGAGTTGTATGGTATTCTCAGTGGATACCACATGGAGATGAACATGCAAAACGCATCTGGTAACTCTAGCAATCAAACGGGTTCAGCCCTTCGTGTGACTGAAAAGGATAGCATAAAACATCAACATCATCTCATATACTACCCAGACAACTCAAAAAAGGGTCCATTCATCACCTTCTTAGAAACTACAAGGGAAAGCTACACTCAAGGAAGTCCCTTCCAAGAGACGAGTTCTTCTCATGCTTTTATCATGCTTTTGTTTCTGCTGATGAATCCATAGGCACTTTCTCTTCACCCTTGAAGACTTGGATTGTATCCATCCAGATGATCTGGAGTATATAGAGATAGTTTAGTAGATGGCTTTTCTCACTCATATAGCCAAGAAGTTCTACAAGAGGATAGGAAGAAAGTTTCCTAGCAATGCAACCAGTGGAAAGTTTGGGCTGGATAAAAGCAATGTAAAGTGTTACAACTATAACTAAATGGGACACTTTGCTAGAGAGTTCAAGGCACCAAGAACTAATGGTGTCCAAACTCAAGCCAAACCAAACTACACTAAAAGAGCTCCCCAGAATGAGAAGCCAAAGTAGCAAGTTGTAGTTGCTGTTGAAGAAGGACACTTTGACTGGAGCTTTCAAGTGGAAGATGCATCTCCAAATCAAGCACTCATGGCTGACCATGATAAAGCCAAGGTATTAGAACATCTTTGCACTCCTAAATGTATTGCTAAACTTAATAGATACAGGTCCTACAACTTAGAGATTAGATTTAATCTTAAGTCCTTGAATATCTTAAAATCTGATTTCAAAAAGGTTGAGAATAATATACGTTAAAGATTGAAGACTTAGAGAAAACCATTTCAGTTCTTAAACATGAGCACACCAATTATAGGACTCAGATCAAGGATCTCATAATTATTGAAGACCAAGTGGCTGAGAGTTCTTCATCAACTTCAGCAAATGATCCCTCTAGTATGACTATAGGATTAATTATTGTTGCATTATCTTCAACTTCTTTTGATGAGCCCAAGACCAATGAGGCTTGGGTTTCCAAATGTAACTAACCATCTCTTTTGTGCAGGAACAACTCAAGAGAAACAAGAATTTATGGATCATTGACAATGGTTGTTCCAGGCACATGACTGGCAATAGATCACTACTCTAAAAGTTTGAAAGAATTGATAGAGGTTTAGTTGTTTTTGGAGGAGATGTAGGAGGTTACATTACAGGAAGGGGCAAGGTCACAAATGGTAAGCTCAACATTAAAAAGGTAATTTTTTTAAGGAGCTTTGGTATAATCTTCTGAGTGTATCCTAATTTTGTAATCAGAGTCATAACATGCTCTTTACTAAGCATGAGTGTATTGTTCTCAAGCCCGGGATGGTCATTCCTCATAAGCATATTCTACTCAGAGCCCCCAAGAGAGGGAACATGTACAGACGGATTTTTAAGAAACATCTCCCTCAGGAGAAGTTTCATGCTTTCTATCTAAAGCAAACAGTGACGAGTCTTTTCTCTGGCATAAAATAATGTGCCATGTAAACTTTAAGAACATGAATAAACTTATTAAGAATGATTTGGTAACTAGAATTCAAAAGAAATAGTTTACAAGTGATGATCATTATGTGGCATGCCTAAAAGGGAAGCAACACAAAGTATCTCACAAGCCAAAGGAAAGAAACTCCATCACTACTCCCCTAAACTTGTTACATATGGATCTCTTTGGCCCCACTAGTGTAATGAGTCTAGAAAGGACCTCTTACTGTTTAGTGATCACAAATGATTTTACAAGGTTCACATGGGTCTTCTTCCTAGAACTAAGGATAAGACTCCTGAGATTCTGAAAAATTTCATCTTAAATATTGAGAACCAATGTGATCACAAGGTCAAAACCATAAGATGTGATCAAGGAGCTGAATTCAAAACCCAAACCCTTGATACATTTTGTGACAAAAAAGATATTACAAGATAATATAGTGCTCCTAGGACTCCTCAGCAAAATGGTGTTGCTGAGAGGAGAAACAAGACACTTATTGAAGCTGCAAGAACTATGCTATCTGACTCTAAACTGCCCATCACCTTCTAGGTTGTGGTAGTCAATACTGCCTGCTATGTGCAAAATAGAGTTTTAGTGGTTAAAACTCATGGTAAGACTCCTTATGAACTTTGGCAGAAGAGGAAACCTTTCATTGGTTTTCTCAGGTCATTTGGATGTCCTTGAACCATCTTGAATACCAAAGATCAAATTGCCAAGTTTGTTTAGAAATCAGATGATGGAAACTTTATTGGATAATCTTCCCAAGCTAAGGCTTATAGAGTATACAATCTTAGAACTAGAATAGTTGAAGAGTCAACCAATGTGACTTTCAATGAGCACACTCCCAGTGTGAAAGGTTCTAGTCCTGATTGGCTATTTGATCTTGATTTAGTTACCAACTATTTTAACAAATCTTGTGAGCATGTTTCAGGTTCTACAGATATATTACCTACAGGTGATTCTGATCCATGATTTGAGCTAAAAAAGACCTTCAAGCTACACATCTTTAGCTCCAGTGGTAACAAATCCTACAAATGAAGCTTCTACCAGAACATTAATGACAAATCCTGTTGATGCTTCTGGAGTGCCTTCAAATTCCAGTTAGAGACACACAACTCAGAAGAAGGAGCTTCAAATGCTGGAGAGCATGGTGGTGGTGACAGTGATCAGGAATTTCTTGATGCTGATAACCACTCCATTGATGACAACATCAATGATGTCACACACTCATTGGATTAAGTTAATCTTGATAAGTGTGCTGATGTGGAGGGTGAATCCTCATATTCAGATCTAAATTTCTCTAATCTAGATCTGTCTAAGCAACTTATTGTGATACCTCAGCTAAGGATCCACAAGTCTTATCCTTCCACAAACATCATTGGAGATGTTGATACAGGGGTAAGAACAAGAGGACAAACCCATGATGCAAATGTTTGCCTTCACTCTAGTTTCTTGTCCCAGATAGAGCCAAAGAAAATTGACAAGGCTCTAAAGGATGGAAGTTGGGTTGAAGCTATGCAAGAGGAGCTGCTTCAATTCAAAAGTCAAAAGGTTTGGAACCTATGTCCTCTTCCTCATAGGAAGACTACTATAGGAACCAAATAGGTGTTTCGAAATAAGAAGGATGATAGAGGATTTGTCATCAAGAACAAGGCAAGACTAGTTGTTCAAGGGTATACTCAAGAAGAAGGAATTGACTACACAGATGTCTTTGCTCCTATAGCAAGACTTTAAGCTGTCAGGATATTCCTAGCTTTTGCTGCATCTAAGAACTTCAAGGTTTACCAGCTTGATGTCAAGTGTGCTTTTCTTATGGGGTGATTGATGAAGAGGTGTATGTCAAACAAACACCTAGGTTTGTAGATCCTGATCATTCTGACTATGTTTGCAAGCTTGATAAGTCCTTTTATGGGCTGCACCAAGCACCAAGGAAGTGGTATGAGACCTTATCATAGTATCTTTGTCAGCATGGCTACAAGAAGGGTACTATTGATAGAACTCTCTTCATCAAAGTAATAGGAGATGCCATTATGCGAGTTCAAGTATATGTGGATGACATTGTCTTTGGGTCAACTAATTCAAAGCACTGCAAAGACTTTGAAAAACTGATGAAAGACATGTTTGAAATGAGTGCCATGGGGAAACTCAACTTCTTTCTAGGAATTCAAGTGAAGCAAGTTGAAAATGGCATCTTCATAAGTCAGTCAAAGTATGTTCAAGACATATTAAAAGATTAAACATGACTGATTCTAAGGTTGCTAAGACACCCATGGCTAGAAACCACTCCCTTGGACCTGATCTTGAAGGGGAGTGTGTTGACGAGCATCTTTTCAGGGAAATCATTGGGTCTCTTATGTACCTCACAACTAGCAGGCCTGATATCATGTTTGCTACATGTATTTGTGCAAGATATCAAGGCTACCTCAAGATCTCACACCTAATCATTGTCAAAAGAATTCTAAGATATCTCAAAGGTACTCCGTCACTTGGCCTTTGGTATCCAAAGAACTCTAACTTCAATCTATATGCCTATACAGATAGTGACTATGGTGGCTGTAACATGACTGCAAAGTCTAAATTAGGGGGATGTCAATTTCTTGGTGGAAGGATAATCTCTTGGAAATGTAAGAAACAATCATGTGTATCTGCATCAACTGTTGAGGCTGAATACATTGGTGCTGCAAGCTGCTATGCTTAAGTGCTTTGGATTCAAAATCAAATGTTGGACTATGGATTCAACTTCAAGGAGACTCCCATCCACATAGACAACAACAGTGCTTTCTCAATCATAGAAAATCCTTTGCATCACTCAAGGACAAAGCATATCAATATTAGGTATCATTTGATTAGAGATAACTTTGAAAATGGATTAATCAAACTAGTCAAAGTTAATACAAATGAACAATATGCTGATCTATTTACCAAAGTTTTTGATGAACAAAGATTCAAATATCTTGTATCAGCTTTTTGGATGATTAACTTTGAGTAGATTTTCTTAAAACTTAATCATATTATTTCTAAAACCTGTGTGTTTAATGTTGTCTATTTTATCACCTTCATAAGCCCTTGTTCTTTTTGGAAGTAAAATCTTTTCAAAAGACATTCTTTAGATTTTTGAAAATTTTGATATCTCTATCCTTCAGAAGATTTAAAATTACCTTCAAAAGAAACTTATGTCATCGAAAACAGATATTTACTTAAGTAGTTTTACATTCGGAAAAAAATTCTGAAATATCATTCGAAGCTTAAAATAAACTTAAATACTTGTATGATTTATAAGAACAAATTTTCTTCTGAAAGAAAATATTCCCTTCAGAAGTTTTTATTCTTCATAGAATAAACACTCTATGTTCGAAATCTCTTCCGAAGCAAAATTCTCAAAACTATTTGAAATATCTTCCGAAGTCAATTTGCCTTCGGAAGCTTCAAGAATTTCTGAAGCAAAACAACATTCGGAAGATTTTTCCTCTTCCAAGAAAACTACTTTTTTGGCAAAAGAAAACTACTTTTTCAGAGGTGGGACCGACTTCCGGATTTCAAGGATTATCCTCTTTCATTAACTTTGTCTCAGATCCTTTCACATATAAACCCAACGGTTCCCCCCTCTTTCACTATCTTCTTCATTTGCACTATTTCTCTAACCTAAATTCTCCCAAACCACTTTTGTTCTTCATCTTCCTTCACCCTTAAGATTCTCAAAATAGCAAATCTAAATCTTTGAAACAACACTGATTTTTTCATGCAACTTCATAGGCAACACAACCAGGTTGCTCTCTTAAACTCTGAGAAAGATAATAGTTTCTCAAAGGTTTGCCTTTTTCTGGCTCTGTCAAACTACTTTACCTCCCGTACCATTGATCCTACTCTTTATGAGGATCACTTGCTTGAATTTTGGAAGACCTGTCAAGAGGTCATTATGGATGGGAAGAAGGCACTGTCTGCCACAGTGCAGGGGAGGTCAATCTTTATCACTCCGGCCATCATCAAAAATCATCTTCAGCTGGATGATAAAGAAGGTGAGTTGTTCTTCCCAAAGGAGGTTGTCAGTCATTCCTTTGAGCAGATAGGGTATGAGGGGGATTTCTCTATAAAAACCTTTAGGAAAGGGAATGTCTCATCCCAGTGGAAATACCTGCTTCATGTGATTATCCACATCTTGTACAACAAGCATGGAGAGTGGGACTAGATTCTTAAGGATCTCTCCTTCATAGTATATGGAATGGTTCAGGGGGTTAAGTTTAGATACTCTTAGTTTGTTTATACAAATTTACTTGCTAACTTGGACTCCTTAGAGTATTACATGTTTCTTAGATATGTTCAATACATTCTCAACTGTAAACTGGGCTCACAGTTGAGGGAAACATGTAATATTCTTAAATTGAGACAGATGAACCCCTACATCTTTAAAATCTTGAAGAAGCCAACTATTGGCTTCTCAGGGTTAGAAACAACCCCTGTCTCAAAAATGTTAGAGCTCATTACTTAAAGTGACAACCTAGCAACACAAGCTAGTGTTGAACCCACACCTTCTACCTCCTAACCACCAAAAACACCTCAAATCACCTTCACTTACAAAAGAAAATCCAAACGAACCCCTGCTCAAGCTATTGAGTTTGTGCAGGCCCCTATACACCCAACCATACATGAGGAAGTGGATACTAGAGCTCCCACTTCTCTTGAGGAGCAAACCACTCTCATTTTTTCAAAGATCAGTGTTGAGGTTCCTCATACACAGCCTACTAAGCTCACAAGCTATAATACCCGATTATTTTCTTTAAAGCCGACAAAAGAAAGAAAGGAAATAAAGTCCAAAGTCGAGGGACCAAACTTGCCAAAAGGGGAAAAAAACATGGAAGAGTGGGGGATTAAGAAGGGAGGGCAGCCCACACCCTCCCCCATACTCACAAAATCGGCCATAGAGAGAAGAAAGGGAGAAAAGTGGTTTCAAGCTCGGTTTTCATGGATTCGAGCATGAAAGTTGAGGTGTAGCGGGTTGGATTGAAGCTCTACTCGATGGTGTTGTTTGTGTGAGTTCTAGGACCCCTCTTTTATACGTTTTCAACTGATTTGGGGCTGGAACACATAGTAAAACACGTTTTTGAAATGTGTGTGTTGAACCGGGTGTATGTGTTTGTGTGTGATGTGAATGGGGTTTGGTTTCAGGCTTGTGTGTGCTTGAATGGTGTTGTGGTATGTATTCCTAAGGTTTAGGATGGTTGATTTGGGTTTAGAACAAGTTTGAGAGGGTTTGGAGGCTGAAAAATGCAGATTGGGTTCGGGATGAAGTGCATTCTGCATCAGCTAGGGCTATGCGACTGAATGGCATGTGACTGAGGTTTATTCGCATGCGAGTCGTGCGACCGGAGTCCATATGCTTGTGAGTTGTGCGACTGAGGTTCATTAGCATGGGGTCATGCGACTGGGGTCCATACGCCTAGGTTCATCCGCATTAGGTCCATTCGCATAGGTGTTCATCCGCATGAGGTTCATTCGCATAGAATCCATCCACATTGGGTCCATTCGCCTAATGTTTAGTCGCCTAGGAGGCCATGCGACTGCAAGTTGCCCATACCCCCAAATAGGGTTTGTGCTCCCGGGAAAGCATAGTTTTACTTTCTAACTTTCGGGGTGATGCGTAGAGGTAGGCTTTGACTTGGGAGGTTCCCGGGGGTTCATGTAAGTTCACCTTGGAGGTTAAAGATGATGATGGGTATGTATGATGTTGTATGTTGATGTATGTTATGTATGTATGATTTATGCCTCGTATGATGATGTTGTATGTTTATTATGTTCCTTGCTTTACTTGATTGTCTTCCCTTGGCTTTACTTGTATGTTAATGAATGAAATGAAAAGTTTTATGTAACGTAAAGTGGAAAATAATGAAAATGGGAACGAAATGAAGAATGCATGCATTAATGAACGAATGAACGTAAGAAAGTCTTGCAAGCAAATGTATGGAGGTTCACACTCAATGAGGAGTGTTAGCTCAACTGTGTGCGGGTTAGCTACCCCATGAGGATGCTCACTGAGGCTTGATTCGTGTGATCAAGCATATGTACGGAGGTTCACACCCAATGAGGGGTTGTCAGCTCAACTGTGTGCGGGTTAAATACCCCATGAGGATGCACACAGGGATTCAATCTTTGTGATTGAGCAGACGTATGGGGTCCTTGTCGCTTAACCCTACATGAATTGCTTGGTGCTCTAGAGGGGGGCTAAGCACATGACAGGACCTAGATGAAAACGAAAAGATAATAAAAGTACGAAATGAACGATGATGAAGATAATAAATATTATCTATGTGTAAGTATGATGTGTGCTCACGTTCTAAGACTGTTATGATTTGAAAGAAAGTAAAGGATGGTTTTTAAAGGAAAGTAAAGTATGTTTTATTTTAATGCTACTCAGCTCTTTTGGATGGCATCTATTTTATAATGCTTTTGTGATGTAATGCAACACGTATTTTGTAACTTGATAACGATGTTTTGTTTTGCAAAAGCTTTTATAATGAAATGAGATGTCTATTTTGATGATTCCACTACAAAGTTTTTCTTTAATTTAATGAAAATATATGTTTTATGTGCAATGATTGACCAGTTGTAAGCGTCCCGAGAACGAGGCCTTACACAAGCCCAGCTGCCTTAAGCCTTCACTCTGAGTCTCAACACTTAGGTGAACAACCTTCAAGGGACAGTTACCATCCCCAGCCTCTAGTCTTAAGTCACCCAATTCCTAACCTTGACTTCTATTCTGATGAAGATTTAGGTTTTAGTGAGTACCATGAGTCTTTCAACTCCTCCCCTACTCAAAGAGAGATGAGTGCTCCTGAATCACCTATGTCTAGCCTACATGAGTCACCTATTACCGAGGTGGATACTTCTGAACCTATTCAGAATATCCATATGGAAGAGGCTCTCACTTCAGCAAGTGATTACATCCAGACCTCAACCATGACAACTTAACCATTAACACTTCAACTAAAGTTGTCACTGAGCAAAGGAAAACCAGCAGTCAAGAAATTCATGCTGGTGGTGAGAGAGAGGACTTTGCTTCAATTTTCTTATCCCCCCATGATTCTTTTGATGAAGAAGAGGGAAATCTGAGGCTAAAGGTGCAAAAACTGTCAAAAACATGCACATACATAGTCTCCAAGGTTAGTCATATTGAATCTCAGGTGACTACCTTGCATAACAAGGTCAATTATCAGCAACTTGAGATATCTTATCTTAAGAAAAAACTAGCTGGGAGACCTTAAAGAAGAGCTCAACCAGGAACACAAGAACCTGTGAATGTGATTGATCTAACCTCTAGCTCACCTATGCAAATGGGTGATGCTACCAAAAAAGGGGAGAAAGTCATCACATACACAAAACCGGGGAGTTCTTCATAGAGCATGGACATTGAGGACTCACTATCCTCACTTGCAACTGTCTATACTCAACAACTTCCTCAAGTTCACATTGATGTGGACTTTATAGACTCCTTCATTCAGAGTCTTTTTGAGAAAGGCATACCAAGGGTAGTGTCATCTTCACCTCAAGAAACCTCCAACTATATCATAGGGTGGATGTATGATGCAAACAGAAGAGCCCTGATTCTTCAAAGAGTTCAAGGGCAGCTAGAAGTCTTCAATTTTTAGACCTTGAACTACTATGAATGTCTTGACCTGATCAATATGCCACTTGTCAATCCAAGTCAATCTAGACAAGCTGACAGGCTGGCAAAAAGGATTCAGGACAGAATTACTAAAGAGTTCAGTCTTAAAATGAGACAAAGGCAATTAAGTAATACTATTGGTCAACTGGATGTTGAGGCAGACCCTAAGATTAGCTTCAAAGGGGAAACCTTGACTGAAGGCCTAGTGATAGAGCCTGAGAGCCCTGTCACACCTATAACTGCTTAAGCAATTCATTCCCTCAGTGAAGCATCTACTGGTGAAGGTGTATCACAACCTCTCTCTGGCTAGAGCTTGGAGGTTACACCAAGCAATGAAGGCCAAAGCTCTCTCCACCCTGAGTCATAAAGGTCTGTGAGTGACAAAGGGAAAAGGAAAATGACTTCTAAGGAGATTGAGGAGGAAGAGATAGAGAGAGGAAGAGGAAGCTAAGGGGAGAAAGTTCCTCTAGGTTTGTAGGTTTCATGGAAGCTGTAATCAGGGCTGCCCCTAGACCAACACTCAAGATGATGAGTTAAGGGCAGTCAGGATTACTTACCTACAAACCAGAAACTATGACATTGATGAGATTATATCTCTCCCCTTAGAGGAGCTTAATGAACTGGCTGACATGAAATTGTCAAGAGAGAGGAAGGAAGCAGAGGATATAGAGTTACTTCTCCAAATAAAAGAGGAGAAGAGGCAAAAGAGATTGTACAAGCATATTCCCACTCTCTCCCCAGTTCAAGAAAGTCCTGTATAAGAGGTTGTGGCTCCGCAAGAACCTTAGGTAGACAAAAAGACTGATAGGATAAATATGATTAACTACCTGAGTGCCACAGGCCTATACCAAGCATCTGCACTTCTTCCCCTGTCCTTTGAGTATATAGAGTTTGAGTATCTCAAACAGCTTGAGCTTCAAGTACTCAAAGAACAAAAAGCAACAAAAGAAAAAATGAGGGAAGATGCTGCAAGGTCAAGAGCCATCATCCAAAAGAGCATGAAAAAATCTACTGACAGACAAAGGATGATGAGATTTTTGAAGCTGTATGGATTCTTTGGAAGGAGACTTGGCCCTATGTCTCTATCTATAATGGATGAGCACATCAAGGTAATCAAGAAGAAGATCAAAAGAGGAGAGATACTTAACTTACACTCCCCTCCATGTGAAGTTCTTCCTGAAGTGGAGGTTAAGGTTGAACAACCTGAGACAACACAACCTGAATCTCCTGCTGAGCCTTACAAGCTTCATCTTCTTATCCACAGCTAGGTCAAACTCCCTCTCCTTTGAACCTGTGAGGGAGAAACACCCAACTAAGCAAGACAAAACTGGTCAACAAGGTGTTGTAGACCAGTCTTCTCAGTTAAAGTCATCAAAGAGGAGGAAGAGGATGGATTCTACACCATAGAAAAAGAAGAAGAAGTCTAAACCATCCACCTCCATACTTCAGGGTGAGTCAGATCAACCTGAGGAAGTGCATGAAAAGGCAGCCCATTCAACTCCAATTCAAATGGCTCTTCTTGCTTCTGAGAGACCCATCTTATCCTGGACCTTCACAACTATCTAGAAACATGGCATGTGATTAGAGATCAAGGTGGTGTGAATGTACATACATGGCAAGAATTATTCAACCTACCTATGCATGATCTCTTTGAGATGAGAAGATATTATGAAAGTCTGAGTGATCCTGACTATGTAATGAAGAAGGGCCTGGTCATCATGATGAGGACTATCAACTGATGAAGATCTTCAATGTTTTGGTAGCATCAACCTACGGGGAGTTTGTAAGGATTTCAATAAGTCCGGTGCAGTCAAAACATTCAAAGCATCCAAAGTCTCTTTGAATACATGCACTAAAGTACTGAAGTAGAAATGCTTTGGAAGTTTTACATATTACATGAGAAATATTCTAAGTGTAAAATCTTCCAAAGCCAAATATGAAGTCTTCCGAAGCTTCAAAGACAAAATCTTCCGAAACCAGTTTATGAAGACATATTTCTTCCGAAGACTTTTATGTACACGCTATTATCCGATGTACTTTTCCATAAAGCTGGACCACCTTTCGCCGCAACTCTAATTGACTCACCATCTTTCACAAGTTGGTGAAAAGGTCTATGCTTTTGGTAAACTGTACATTGAGGTCTTGAGTCTGAGCTTTCTACTTTATTTACTTTATCCTTTTTGTAATATATTAGGATGTGAGCTATGACATATCATAGTCACAAGTCAAAAGACAATCTGTTTTTTGACTCTACATTTGATTTTGTTGTCTAGTCTTATGTATCCAGCTGGCTTTCAAAGTATGACCGACTGTAGGATGTAGTATAGTATCTCAAGTACTTGTAACTTTCCATGATGTTTTTGTAACATTCTGTAATAGAATTTGAGAAGTAATACATACCATTTTTAAAAACCAAATACTTGTGTTATTTTGCTATCATGTTCTGTCTCTCGTTTACTTGTGTTCTTAACATCTTTTATTTTAGTTAAGCAGTTCTCTATTTGATATGTTAAGTGTTTTAAAGAACTCTCCTCAAGTGTGTGTTGTGTTGTAAAAATGTATCACCCCTTCTAACGATCCTGCATAACAACTTTTTCATTAGTCGGTTTTAACTTTTTTAAAGCATTTTAAGCATATGAAACACTTAACATGTACATATATTTTTATTGTATAAAAACAATTTTAAGCATCTTATAAAAGTATTTTTTGTCTTAATCAAACTATTAAAGATATGAATTTAGTATGAAAGGTTAATGTTACTATGCTGGTTATCTTCTTTTGAAAGATTATTCCAACTAATCAATTTGAATACATATAGTTTGAATACATGTAAATATCGTTTTAAGATTTAAAAACTTATATAAACTTATTGACTAGTTTTATAAAAACAATCAAGATGATTAAACTGTTTTTGAAACTCTTTTAGTTCAGTACGACTTTATTATTTGTTTTAGAATAGTTTGCAAATTCAAAACTCTAAAAGGAAAAAGATACTCTCTTTATAGAAGAACATTTAAATCATGTTGAATACTTGTATATTTTACATCCATGATATTATTAAACTTTTACAAACTTCCCTTTTTATGTAAGTTTTTTTTAATTTATTTTGTAACTTAGAAGATTTTATAAAATACATCTTATAACAATTGTGAACCCATACAAGATACAAACTTACAAAATACAAAGGTACGCATCAAATTGTGAATTTTTATAATGGACCCCTCTTTGAAACCAATGAAAATGCATGTTATATATCTCTAATGGGTCACACTTTGGGCCATACAAAGAAGGCCAATCAGTTTGCAAAGTCCGTTGAACATTTCATATATTTGGGCCATACAAAGATGGCTAATCTTATATATTACTTTATGAGTTTATGATTTTATTTTTTTTTTGGGCATGTTTGTTGTAAGATATTATAAAGTCAGATGTGAACCAATGTTTTTATAACGAAATTATGGAACCTGTTATTTTATCTATCTATGGATAAAAATGATTTGGAAACCACTAATATTTTATATAATAAAAACTTTGAAATACACATTTGGATAAATATTTGTAATGGTGTGGATTCGAATGTTAACAAAAATATGTAGCTTGAACAAATAAGGACGTTTGAAGCAATTAAAAAGATTTTAAAAGGGAAAAAAATGCAAATCTGATCCAACCATCCAATATGGTTAACTAGTTCAACTTGTAAACGTTAGATTCAAATACGATAACACGATATGATAGTAGGTGCTTCCCAGTCCAATCTAATTTGATGAGCTTCAACTAGAATGCACGAACTTTTATAATGATACTCGTCTTATCAACGCCCTTTCCCTTTTCTATGTGATGGTTCTATTTATTGGGTCCATGACCATGGCCTCAAGACCCCTCCCCTCTACCGGCTTCTACATGAAATCCAAGCGTTGCACGATAAAGAAAAGTTCTTACGGATCATCAAGATGACCATCTCATAGATTTATGTCACCAAGTGATCAATATATAATATTATGTATAACAAGTATAAATTCCATACACATACGTTTTACCAAGTCGTAATGAACGATGATAAGTCAAATAGTACAGGTCTTTGAAGAATAACTTACGATTTCTCAAAGTTATTATTCTTTTAATATTATAATTACTTTTTAGTATGATTTGTTTTCGTCTTATAACTTTTAAATCATGATGTTTTATAATATCCGCATATATCATTATAACATACTTATTATTGTTATTATTATTATTATTATTATTATTATTATATTATCTTTATCATTATCGTTATCGTTATCGTTATCGTTATCGTTATTATTATTATTACTATTATTATTGTTATTTATTATTATTATTAGTATTATTATTGTTATTATTATTATTATTATTATTATATTATTATTATTATTATTATTATATTATTATTATTATTATTATTATTATTACTACTACGTTTAATATAAATTTTATATACTAACTTGGGTCGAATTTAACAAGGCGTAATTCTTTTACAACAACATAATATTTGTCTAAAAAATTCCACGGATACCATTGCAACATATTTATTTCCACTTATGTTTTCATAAAAATTAGATATTAAATCGGGCAGACTCAACTTAATAGACTTCTTTTTTTTGAACGGCAAATATATTAATAATTAAACGAGAAGCGTTAGCAAGAAGCTAAGCCCGCACAGTACAACTTACATCAAATCAAGAGAAATCAAAATTACACCATTTGTTCCATTCTAAGCAATTCACTTTTCCTCTATGCTTGATCCATGAATATGAGTTGAAAATCACCTCATCCACCACCTTGGATACTGAGACCGGTTGGAGTCGAAAATGATGCCATTGCGTGCCCTCCATATATACCATAATGTTGCCGACATAATACAATATAATGCCTTTTTCTTCAAACTAGAAACACTCGTGTTGAAGGGGAAACTGAGGAATGATCTCACCGAAGTGTTTACTATCGGAGATGGACGAATCCAGCTCAAAATGGCACACCAACCCCGGGATGCAAAGGGACATTGTAAAAACAAATGATCAATGGATTCAAGATTGTTAAAGCATAAAGCATACTCCGAACCATAACTTAACACGCCACGGTGGCATAACCCATCTTTCGTCGGCACGCCTTCTACTCTCGTCTTCCAAATGAAACAATTAATTCGAGTAGGAATCCATGACAACCATTCGCAAGGCTCCAAATCAACCGGTTGACGATTGGATTCAAGCATATTTCTAAAAGAGCGAACCGAAAAGTATGTGAAACATCACCTAACCACGACCACTTATCTTCACCCGGAGCGAATTCAATATTTTGTATCATGTTTTGTATTACCTGAAGTTGCAGTAGTACTTGAGGGTTGTTCGGCTGGTGCTTCCAATTCCATGCAAACGAGATCTCATTTTCGTTATATCTCACCCTTTGGTTGACTTTACATGCTTTTTCTTTTTCTATTGTAAAGACTTCCGGAAATGTATTTTTTAGAGCATCTCCCCCACTTAATAGACTTCTATTTGTGTATTTCACCGAATCAATGTAACTAACTAACGCGTATCTGCGTTCAGTAGTTATTAAACATATTCAGATGCAATTTCAGTTACTCATTAATATCCTAAAACCTGATTTTGTATATACTAAATCAAGACAGATGAATGTAAGACTCATTTTTTCAAATGTAATTTTGATTAGTTTGAAATAAAAAAATAAGAAAAATCCACGAGTGGACACGTTTCCAACTCATATTGGTGTCTCATTCATGTGCTATGTCTATTGATTTGGATATTTTTACACTCATTATATTTATGTTTCAATATCAGCCAACAACCAAATTAAAATGCGAAGACTTTGTGAAGATTGCATCGTAGTATTAATAGCTTAGAAGTCAAAGTGTATTAATTCAAAAGTGCAAATTTTATGTTATAAATATCGTTTTTAACTTACTAAATATCTTATAATTTTTAAAATATAAATGTTCATATACGATATACAATACTTTTAAAACATCATTAAAACATAATATTATATAAATTGAAAAGGTCTATATATGAAATTATCATTAAAAATTAGTGTTACTTTGTTTGGAAGGCTGTAAGAACGACGCATAGTATTATTGTTTCGATCATGATTCATGCATTTGTTTCTTTTTTTTTACACTTTATATGATTCTGACTTATATAAAACCATTATTACATAATTAGATCATGTCTTGTATTACTTGCCATGTTATGTCCATTTCATCTTGGAGACGTTAAATGCTAAAAAGTTCAATGATTTAGGTCTTGGTCGGGCATAACTTAGTTTCACTAAATAAATTCTTTTAGTGAAAGTAGCTCTTCCCAAAATATGATATAATTCAAGTTGAAGGAGAAAGGATGTGTTGGAATTCTTTATAATGTGTGAAAATGATTAAATAAAAGATAGTATAATCTGACTTAAAGTTTTATTTAATTTTAAATAAAATATTCCATTTGAATTCAATTTACATGTTACAACTTTGAGTGTTTTGCTCTTTGGATTAGCTTTGTTAATGTTTAAATATTAAATTCAATTTTTGCTTAATAACTTGAAAAATGTTATAACTTTAGGTTCACTATAAATACTAGGTGATCTTTAGTTGCTATACATACCAGTAAGGGTGTTTAAAAATATTTGAATCCGAAAATCCGATTCGAAAATTCGAATCCGATCCGAAATCCGAATCCGAAATATCCGAATTTTCGGATATTTCGGATTCGGATAGTGATTTTCAAAAGTTTCGGATATTCGGATATCCGATTATCCGAAAACTAAAAATTATTTTTTTTATTTTTGTTAATTTTACATATATTTTACTTTAAATTGTGATTTTTAGTGTATATTGTGACTTTTATGATATGAGTTGGTTTTTTATATTATTTTTATAATATTATATGTCTAATTATTGTAAAAACTAAAAAATAAAAAAATAGAAAATGATTTTCTGATATCCGAATCACAATCCGAATCCGTATCCGAAATTTCGGATATCCGAAATTTCGGATACGGATTCGGATAGTGATTTCCACTATCCAAAATTTTTGAATATCCGAAATCCAGATATCCGAAATTTCGGATATCCGACTTTGAACACCCCTACACACCAGAAACACACTAACATGCTCATGCTTGAGCACCCTTTTCTTTCTCTAAAGTTTTAGCAATCTTTTTCTGTAATACAATATGTTTTTTTTGGGTTTAGAGTCCTCTTCGGTTGTACATACAACTTCGGCTGTCGTACACAAAGAAACATTTGAGTTATCTTGGGAGACTCGAAATTTGTGATTTAAGGAATCCGTGTTAAACATGAAGCCTAGGTCACAAAATTTGTTTTTATAATTTGTATTCGTAATTTTTCTATTATTTTAGTTGTAATCCGTATTGTAATTTAATGCTTTCTTTGATTATTGTATTGTATTGGAATTTATACAATTGTTATTTTATTATTTTTGATGAACAGTTCTTACAGATGAATTATTGAAGTTGAAGGAGGAAGGGCACTGGATTGAAGTATAATAAGTGTTGAAAATCATTAGAATGCTAATTTATAAGAAACATTAAGTTATTTTCATGAAGTTATTGAATTTTTTCAAAGTCTAAGTTGTTTTATAAGATCATATGGAATGGATTATAACTCAGCTTTGGGTCTGAGAAATTGTATCAAAGGAGCAGGGAGACAAATAGGCAACAATATACTCATTATTATTAAATAAAAAGGTAAATGCTAACATTATGCATCTGTGTTTAGTTGTTGTTTGGTTATGGTTCCGTTTGATATAATTTTTATGGTTGACGATGCTTGAAGTGTCGTCTATGACTAATTAGTCAACGTGTTACACCCTAAGTCGGGTTGATATTGCTTGAAATTATTTACATTTAATATTAAAATTGTTTTGGACATATTTGTAAGTTATTATTATTTATTTGCCTATGATGTAAGGAAAAACATAGTGAACTTTGTGGGACTTCTTCCATATCTCATTCTCATTCTCGATTAGGGGTGGATGCGAGGCATAATCATGGGAGTTTGGGCGCCCCGTAGCATCGTCCAAAATTACGAGAAAAACTTGTAGATACATGTGTATTTAGTTTAGGAGCTCAAATGTAAAATGTACTTCATGTCTTATATATATGTAACAGAATGGGTATGAATGAAATGTAATGTGTTTGCGATGCTTATAATGTTTAATATTTCATTGTTTATTGTGTGATAACGCATATTGAACCAACTATATAGGTTTGTGGTTGTTTACATAGTTCTTAGTCAATAATGATTGAGAAACATGCTTAAACTTAATCATGTGAAGTTCTAATGCGAATGGACCATGCTAATAGACCATACGCATGCATACTTCATGCTAATGAACCAGTCGCACGACTGAACCAGGAGACAGGATCAGTCGCACGATTGTGACATGAGATTGACTCAATCGCACGACTGGACCTTCAGTCGTGTGAATGGATCAACCGCATGCTTCAGTCGCACGACTGAACCATGCAAATGGTTCAGTCGCACGATTGGAAAACCCTAACCTATAAATACCACTTAATTCATGGAAAAACGTAACAATTCGAATCCCTACACACTAAATCGTACCCTAGCCGTCCAGAGACCTAAGAAAACTTGTTCCAAGTTCATAGATCGCAGTAAATCATCTTACAATCGTTCTTAACGTTTTGATTCATTCTTAGATCGATTATACTTACGTTCTCACTGATTTGATCGCTAATCAAATAGGATTCCGCACTATTTGTTTGGTATACACGTAAATCAGTTAGTACTCTGTACCTAAAAGGTCCTAACAAGTGGTATCAGAGCTTTGGCTCTTAATTTGTGTGTGATTCAATCGATTTTGATATACGGAAATTAGGGTTGGTGAGAAATTCATGTATTTCCATCAAAGTGTTCAAAACCTTCGCTTTTGCAAAAACAGTAGCCTTCAGTCGCACGATTGACTCATCGCATGACTAAACCCATTCGCACCATTCATACGCACGATTAGCTCAGTCGTTCATCCATTCGCACGACTGAAGATCTTTATTCACATTGTTCATCCGCACTTGTCCAATCGCCCGATTGAACCATCCGATTTGTTCAGTCGCACGATTGAACCATCCGCATTGTTCAATCGCACGAATAGTCCAATTGCATCCTCTCATTCGCACAAGTACAACATTTTTGTTTGAAAATCCAAAGTAAATAAAAAATGAAAGATCAGTATTCAGCGTTCACCGTAGGTAGGGATTCACGGATCCAAGTCTATTGCTTCTGGAAAATGAAGTGGGGAATCACAATAAGCCTCCTAAGCTCATAACGTTAGATGATTACCCACAATGGAAGCAA
The DNA here is from genome assembly GCA_025506515.1 of Flaveria trinervia. NCBI lineage: Eukaryota > Viridiplantae > Streptophyta > Magnoliopsida > Asterales > Asteraceae > Flaveria > Flaveria trinervia. The sequence goes on from CM046452.1 coordinate 74,553,181, forward strand.
AGGTTCGAGATATACCTAAATGGAGTAGATCCTAATCTGTGCGAATCAATTGAGATAGGTATAGCATGCCAGTTGGTGCAGATGGAGTTAAACTTACCTTAGGCGGCATGCCTGATAACCAAGGTAAAATACAATGCAGAGAAGAAGGTGTATGCTCTGTTAACTCAATCAATTTCTAAGGATATATTCCATTAGTTTTATGAGAACAAGCAAGCAAAGAAGCTATGGGATTCTCTAGAAAAGCGATATGACGGGAATGCATCGTTTAAAGCTCTAAAGGCTAAGGCTCTGAAAAAGGAGTTCGATAACTTCTCTCGTCAATGGGTAAAGAAAGCTTGGATGACGTTATAGATCACTTCTACCACTTAATGAGTGAGTTGCACACTCATGGGGTTGTTACATCCATAGAAGACAAGGTGTCGAATTTTGCAGATGGATTGCCAGAAAAGTGGGTTTCATTTGTGTCAAACCTCAGACATAATGATATGTTGGCGAAGTTAGATATCAACGATTTCATTTTGAAGCTAAGAGAGGAAGAGTTGAGGATGAAGTACAGGTCTTAAAAGGCATCATATGATCAGAACCCGTCACTTTACAACTCCCTCTTCAAGCAATAATGTCTAGAGCACCACTTCAAACGGCATTCGTGTCAAGTTCAGCCGCTCTGTCTCAAGCCACTACTTCAGGATCTAACACGTCAGGGTCGTCTTGCACCCATAATAGCACCTGCAGCCAATGCTACAAAATTGAAGACCGAGAATCTCGGTAATGTGACTGTAGAGGTAGCAAAGGAGCATATGAATCTTTTAGCAGCTGTCGTTCACTCCTATGACTGGCTAGTTGCGGGGAAGATAGGAAACTGCCATATGGTAGATGAAGACTATGAGCAAGTAGACGAGACTGAGCTGGAAAGAATGGATATCATGTGGGCATTGGCAAGTGCTGTCCGGAGGGCAAAGAAGTTTGTTAAGAAGACAGGACAGAACCTGCTTGTCATAAAGGATACAACCTTTGGTTTTGACAAAACCAAAGTTACCTATTTTAATTGTGGAGAAAAGAGGCACTTCAAATATGAATGTGTTAAGCCCAAGAAGACAGGTAATGGTAATCCATTCTCATCCTTCAATCACCAAGATAAGGTCACAGGTAGTCCTACATCATCAAGCAAGGATCCTAAGACCTTGACTGCTCAAGATGACGAAGGGCAAGATTGGACTTTTCGATTTGTATCTCTGGGAGAATCCAATATTGCCTGTGTGGAGGGTTTGGATGATGACTCTGCAAGCGAAGGTATATAGCAGTTGAACTCGTGATGTCAAATAATGAAGAAACTGCAAATGTGGTCGATCACCTGAATGAAGAGGGTTCAAGCACAAAATGTTCAGAATCACCGACACCAGAAAAGTCAGACTCTGCTATGATGGCTGATTCAACCAAATCTTCTCAGGTATGTTCCAAAGACCAATTGTTTGATATACATGCTTGAATTGAAGTAATAAATTTAGAAAAAGCATAGACTCAAAATTTGCTAGGTTATTAGACCACAATGATAGCTTAGTAAATAATTTACAACTGTGCACAGAAGCAAACAGGATTTTAAAACAAAATAAGCATAGTTATAAAGAGAAAATAGAACTATTGAATAAACAACTAAAGGAAACTGAAGTTGTGGCCTTTAACCAAGCAAATGACATTAAGTTTTATTTAAACTCCCTAGAAGAAACTAAGAAACAAAAAGCAGTTCTGGAAGTCAAAGTAAACTCATTAAAACAAAAACTACACAGTTGGACAAGTTCTTCTCACATAGTCCAACACTTAGTGAAAGAACGCAACAACGGGGAGGGTTTGGGTTACAAAGTGGTTCCACCATCACATGAGACCTTATTGAATGCTAAATGCAAACCAATATATAACAACCCAATCAAGGATCATGTGGTGTCCACTCCTCTTGTTAGTGATCCAGATTCCACAAGTAATTCTATTGAATCTGTCACTAAACAAAAGGAGACCACTTTAAAGTCAAAAGGCAAAATGCCTATCGTTAATCTGGATGAACAATTTGAGAAGGTTAAGGTAAAGTCTGGTTCAAACACGTCTAATTCTAAACCCAAAAAGACCAAAAAAGTTAACCAAACACGTGCATCATGTCTAAGTCCAGATAACAAAAGAGTAAAGATGTTAAAAAGGTTCAAACAATTAATTTTGTTAAACAAGATAAAACATCTAAACAAGAAATGTCAAAACCCAAACAAATTAAAGTCACACGAGTGTCACACACTTCTCCACAGAAACAGTTATACCAACATGTCGAAAGTAGATCATGCTACAACTGTGGAAAGTATGGACACATCGCGTCTAATTGTCCTTACTATCAGACACCAAGGAAGAAAGTTGAACTTCATGATCCTAAATCCAGTTCTTTTAAAAGAAGTTCTATGACTCCACCAAGAAGAATTAGTGAACATAAAGTTCAAACCATAAGCCAATCGTCTGTTTATCACAAACAGACCTTACACAAAACTGGCTTATGGAAAGAAAAATCTAGTTCAATGTCAGATAATGAGAACAAGAAGAAGAATGATCTTCCCTCACCCTCAAATGGACAATGGGAGGAATTTATGATGTGTGATGCCTCTGGGTCACCCAAGCCAGTTAAGGCTTGGGTCTCTAACCTTAACTAATGATTTCCTTTGAATGTGTAGGGTGTTCGCTATAGTCCTGCCACAAATACCTGGATTGTAGATAGCGGAGAATCTAGGCACATGACTGGGAACCTGACTCTCCTGTCTAACGTCAAAAAAATTAAAGGATGTCATGTTTCATTTGCTGGAAACAAAGGAGGCTACATCACCGCTCAATGGGAAGTGGGAAACCAGAAAGTAAATTTTGACAAGGTAAACTATGTTCAACAACTTCAAAATAATTTGCTTTCTATATCCCAAATCTGTGACAGAGTCTTTAACGTAGTATTCGACAACAAGAAGTGCTATGTTCTGAAAAAGGACTATATGATCCCGGAGGACCAAGTCTTAATGTCAGCTTCAAGATATAACGATCTTTATGTCTTGGATCTATCAAAGGCCTCCACAACGGATCATGAAGTTCAGTGCTTCCTGTCAAAGGCTACAGAGAAGGATTCGATCTCCTAGCATAGGAAAATGGGACACATCAATCCACAGAAGATGAACCACTTGATCAAGAATGATCTAGTGCTAGGAGTAAGCGTCAAAAATTCCAATTACCGGATTTTTGTGTCACCTGCAAGAAAGGCAAACAGACTAAGAAGTCTCATAAGGAAAATAAAGTTCATTCCATAGAACTGCCTCTTGAGCTTCTTCACATGGATCGGTTTGGTCCAGTCAGTACAAGGAGCATTGCTGGCGACTTATACTGTTATGTAGTTACAGATGACTACTCAAGATTCTCTTGGGTAATGTTTCTGAAATCCAAATTTGAAACATTTGAGTCATTTAAAGAGTTAGTAACTACTTTGGAGTCTCTTTACAAGCTGAAGGTAAGACAAGTACACTCAGACAATGGTATTGAGTTCAAGAATCAGTGGATGGAGGCATTCTGCAAAGAAAAGGGAATTGTACATCAATTCACATCTGCCTACACTCCACAAATGAACGGAGTTGTTGAACGGAAGAACAGAAGCTTGATGGAGACAGCCAGGACAATGCTAGGAGACTCGAAACTGCCTATCCAATTCTGGAACGAGGCAGTAGCAAATGCATGTTACACTTTAAATCGAGTCCTGGTGGTAAAACGTCATGGTAAGACGTGTTACAAGTTACTTCAATGACGTAAACAAAATCTAGAGTACCTCGGGCGCACCTTGCACCCTTTTGAAGAAAACTTAGGAAGGTAAGTTTAGCGAGAAGCTGAAGAAGGAATTTTCCTAGGATACAACATACCGAATAAGAGAGTTTTCAACAACTCAACATGTTAAGTAGAAGTGTGGTGTAACGTGGATGTTCAGAGATACACCACCCCACAGCTGGAAAAGGACCCGCATTCTTTTTCGATTATGATGGATTGTTTAATCCCTTAACATCCCTCTCTTCACTCCTGAAGATAAGTTAGCAACCAGATGATGTATGATGTCTTAAACTCACCACCCCTAGACTCAACTACATCTGGTTCACAAGGCCAGTCTTCTAGTAACTCAGGGGGAGCACTGGAGATAAGTGACTCCTCCTCTGATGATGAAGAAGTGGAAAATGTTAAGGTGGATCAGGAAGAACATGTTCCTACTACTACAAGTACACATGCATCAGATGTTGATGCCTCTGACATTTCGGAACCCCATACTCCCATTGCCTCAGATACTGAACCTGTGATTCACAATCTGGATAATGAGGTAGTTGTACCCACCACTCCTGAATCTCGACTAAATGTTTATCATCCTCTGGACATTGTCATAGGGATGTACAACCGGAGTACAGACAAGAATCAGCTATACTCAGCTGATTATGCCTCAGTCATGAAAAAAGGATACCTTCACGACGGTGCTTATCGATGTTTTGTGTCTTAGTTTGAGCCAAAATATGTAAGTGACGCCTTAAATGATGAGGCTTGGGTGAGTGCCATGCAAGAAGAACTTCTTCAATTCAAGAAATTAGGAGTGTGGACTCTGGTGGATAGACCTAAAGGTGCTAAAGTCATTGGCACTAAATGGGTTTTAAAATGCAAGAAGGATGACCAAGGGGTCATTATCAGAACAAGGCTCGACTTGTAGTTCAAGGATTTCGACAAGTCGAGGGGATTGATTACAATGAAGTCTTTGCACCAGTGGCAAGAATGAAAGCCATTCGTATTTTCCTAGCCTCAGCATCGTATATGAAGATTAATGTCTATCAGCTTGATGTGAAGAGTGTATTCCTTCATGGTGAAATCCGAGAGACAGTGTATGTTAGTCCACCTGAGGGATTTGAGGATCCGTATCATCAGGACAGAGTTTACAAACTAGACAAGGCTCTATACGGTTTCATCAAGCCCCCAGAGCATGGTATGAGAAGCTCTCGACTCATCTTGTGAAACACGGGTTTCAAAGAGGAGTAATAGACTATACATTGTTTATCAAAGAGAAGGATGGTGACTTACTGCTTTTACATATTTATGTTGATGACATAATCTTCGGATCCAAAAACGAAGACTTGTGTAAAGAATTTGAAGCAGTAATGAAGGCAGAATTTGAGATGAGTGCCATGGGAGAAATGAAGTTCTTTCTCGGTTATAGGTGGATCAGAAACCTAAGGGAATTTTCCTACATCAAACCAAGTATGTAGGTGATATTCTTAGTCGGTTCGATATGGAGAATGCTTCAACAGCCAGGACGCCACTTGCTACAAACCACGATGTGGCACCCGGCGAAAGTGGCGATCTGGTTGATGCCACCATGTACCAGGAATGATCGGATCTCTCATGTACCTCACCGCCTCACGACCGGATATCATGTCCTCGACATGTCTATGCTCCGGATATCACGCGAAACCAAGGTTAACTATCTCATTGGCGTTAAAAGGATATTTCATTATCTGAAGGGTACCCTAACACTCGGGTTGTGGTATCCTCATGATGATGATTTCTGTTGATACATATATGTACCTGGATCCTGATCTGAATGTAATATGTCTTACACTTATGTATTTATTGGGTACTTAATGAAATACAAATGTTTGGTTGTGTCTATAATGATTAATATTTCATTAATGAGTTGTTTAACGCATATTAACTGGATTATATAGGTTTGTGATTGTTTGAATTGTTATGCATAATGTTATAATATTGAATACATTCAAACTTGGTGAAGTGAAGTTCTCATGCGTCCGACTGGACCATGTGCCCCAACAGTGTCATGCGTCCAAATGGCCATGCGATGAGTGTCCATGCGCCTAAATAGTTCATACGCCTGAACAACTTCATGCGTCTGACTCAGTCGCACGACTGAACACTCAGTGTGCGAATGGATCAACCGCATGGCTCAATCGCACGAATGAACCATGCTAAAGGTTCAGTCGCCCGAATGAGCAACCCTAACCTATAAATACCACCTAATTTATGGAAAAACATAAGCATTCAATCCACTTCGACTCCAGACGTACCCTAGCCGTCCAGAAGCCTCTAAGTTCGTACTCTAAGTTCATAAACGCTGTAGATCGATTTCTAATCAATCTTGACGTTAGATTCAATACATTATTGTGTCTACGTGCGTTCTCACTGATTGGATCACCAATAAAATAGGATTCCGCACTATTTGGTTTGGTTTAACACGTTAATCAGTTGGGTTTGGTCAAATACTAGATCCTAACAAGTGGTATCAGAGCTTTGGCTCTTGATTACGTGTTGATTCAATAGTTTCGATACAAAATTGTGTTTTTGCATCAAAAACACAATCTTTTTGGTAAAATTCATAAGGACACACTATATATGACTATATATGACTTTAATTTTCACATCTAGACCATACTCTCGGAATGGCACTGAGTTTACAGAGATCATCACATTTCTTAGGCGATCAAGGATCCACAAGGCCATTTCTACTCCTTGCATCCCTACAGGTTTTACACCAGGCATGTTGGGAGAATGCTTCTGTTGATCGATCACAAGAGCCGTATAGCATACGAAGCTCTATCTGTGGGATGGCTATCAAGATCACTGCTGCCGATATTCAGAGAGTACTGAGCTGGGGGACGATACTAATCATCCCACCAAGCTACATCCACTGACAGTAAGAGGATGCTTTCCGAGGATTAAGTACGCTGGGGACATCAACTTAAGTGTGCTCAATAAAAGCAACCTGTGTCCCCAGTACAAGTACTTGGCACATGTCATATTGAAGTGCATTGCTTCCAGAAGAGGTGGGTTTGATGATCTTTCAAACCAGATCCAGAATGCCTATGTGGCACTGGTGCTGAACTACCTTTCAGCTTCTCGAGCATGATCTCTCTTACCTTGTGGAGAATCTGGAGGCAAAGGGTAAGGGGTTTTTGCATGTACCCAGATTCTTGCAGCTGATTTTCAATGAGAAGCTGCCATCACTTCCCAAGGAAAGCCACGATGCTGTGGTTTTAGAGATCATGGATGATACGACCCTGGGTCATATGAGAGTCTACCGGGGTAAGCAAGTAAAGCCCCAGGTGAAGAGACTGATAGGCCATCTGGCCAATGAGAGTTATGTGGCACCAGGGAGATGTAAGTGGCATCACATAGACAGCGACTCTGACACGAGCAGCGACTTTGATGACGATGATAGCGGGAATGCTGGAAATGCAGGACCCACTCAACAAAGGGGCCCCACTGCTGATATTACATCTCCAGCATCTGCCCCCACTGGAGATGGAGCGGAGAATGCTGGGTTCCACCAGGATTTCATGCCTAGTGAGGAAGAGGAGGAGTCAGATGAGGAGCCTCTGACTCGGACTGTGGGAAGTAAAGTCGTTCCCACAGAACGAGGTCTCCGGGCGGTTGGTGAACGCCCAAGCGGATTGGGAGAGACCACTGATGATCCTACTTATATTCCGGATCTGCCAGGCCGTGCTCTAGGGGGAGCATCCTCCTCGACTGGATCGAGGAAGAAGAGGATGGCTAAGCCCCATGGCTTGAAAAAGAAGAAGTGCAGAATCACATTTATCACCACCACAGCCACCACCACAACTACCACCATTCCACCTACCACCACTACCACTACATCCACTACCACCACTACCACCATTCCACTCACCACTACCACCACTCATACACACATCCCCACCTACTCCACCAGATACTCACTTCCCACCCACCACTACAGCTCATCCACAGCCATCCACATCTATACCAACCCTAATCTTCTCTATATCCACTACCACCACCACAGGCCATGGAGTTGGGACCTCCTCACAGGTACCACCTGTTTTTGGATCCTCTTACCCATCTGTCGGGCTGGAGGAGCAGTTGACTAACCTTAATCGGTTAGTGCTAAGCTGCTAGCAACGGATGAACAACGAGCCTCTCAGCTTAATCAGCTGATGGAGCTTAATGCATCCCAAGCCTAAAGGATAGAGGCCCAGAGCCAAGAGATCACAGAGCTGAGAGAGATGCATACATCCTCAGTACAGAGGATACAAGATTTAGAGGCCCAGAACAAGAAGCTTATGCTGAGACTAAAGGGATCCAAAGATGAGCCCCTAAAGATCCGAGAAGGAGATGGAGATGATGGTGATGACGATGACAGTAATGATGATGATGATAAAGATGACTGTGATGATCAAGGGGATGACACTGATGCAGGTGATAATGTCGATCATGACGATGATGATGAAGAAGGAGATGCAGCAGCATCTACATCAGCTCAAGGTCAAGAGAGGTGCACAAAGAAAAATCAAGACCAAGGAGCCCCATCATCTTCTACTGATCCCACTGACACATCAGCTATTCAAGACAAGAGTAATGCATAGCTGTTTATGTTATTTAAAGTATGTGTATTTGAATATTGTATCTAATAAATGTAATTAATGTTTATGGTTATTATTAATGTTTACTGTTCTGTTTGTTGACTAAATGATTGATGTGTTACATGTTTTAAATCAAGCAGATCCTAATTTTCAAGGAGATGAATATGATGTTGCTCCCCTCCAATAGATCAAGACTCAACTCACAATGATTCTTGATCTATAAGGGATTGTCAAGAGATCTGTGAATTACACTCCTCAAGAAGGAGTGATAATTCATGATCTCACCAACGAGCAACTGGCTGAAATGTTCCGACTCAATCCTGATGAGATTATGAAAGATGCTCCAACTGTGCAAAAGGAGAGTGACGATGAGCTTCAGGATGATGATGAGATCGAGATTGAAGATGTCACTGCACAACCCTATCCAGAGTACACTGACAATGAGGGAAATGTCATTCCTAATCTGGGAGAAACTCTTGTCAGTGACACTTTTGATACTCTGGATAAAATGGAGCAAGAGTCAGAAAAGGATAAAGAGAAGGCCCAAGCCTCAGACGCCGAAGTCAAAATCAAAAAGGCTGAATGGGCAGCATGTTTTGAAGAAATCAGAGCCCAACGCAGCACTACAACGTCAACTGTCTACACCAAACTGTATATGGTCAAGAAACATCAAAAGGTGGCAGGCAGAATCATAGCGTGGGCACATTTTGCAGACCTCAACGTTTATGCGGTTAAACGTGAGAAGGGAATAGTACTTCAGATTTCCACACGATCTGAAGACTCTTCCAGGTTTTGAGCTTAACCAGTTAGCAAAGTTAAACTTGCTATATGCTGACCCTTGTAAGATGTCAGGCTGGTTTGAAGCTGCTCTAAAGAGGGAGTACCACACCAGATGGGTCAACTTCAAACCTCAACAACCAACAAGGTACATCAGAAGATCTGAGGTTGATGCCATAACTAGCAAATCTAGAGTAGTGCTGAAGTGGAGTCCACCACGTACAATGTCAAAGATCCCACTACGTGAGATGCCTCAGGACTTCACTGCACACTTCAAATGGTGGTACTACAATTAGAGAACGGGAGAGGCCGTAATAGTCTTGAACAGGAATGGCACAATGGAAACCATAAGGGTGTTTGACCCGATGTGGCTCACCAACTTGTCAGCACAATATGTTTATACTTTATACAAGTGGCCACTATTCTATGACCCACAGGATATTGTACAAGCTTTACAGTTCCAGAAAGTGATAAGACTCTGTTTTGCTTTTGAGATAAACACAGGAGTCACCAAAGAAGCTAAGTACAAGAAGTTTGAGGAAATCATGAAAGATGTTAGACGATAGATAGATCTAGGTCCAAGGGGAGTTTGTTGATACATATATGTACCTAGATCCTGATCTGAATGTAATATGTCTTACACTTATGTAATTATTGGGTACTTAATGAAATACAAAATGTTTGGTTGTGTCTATAATGATTATATTTCATTAATGAGTTGTTTAACGCATATTAATTGGATTATATAGGTTTGTGATTGTTTGAATTGTTATGCATAATGTTATAATATTGAATACATTCAAACTGGTGAAGTGAAGTTCTCATGCGTCCGACGGACCATGCGCCCCAACAGTGGTCATGCGTCCAAATGGCCATGCGACTGAGTGTCCATGCGCCTAAATAGTTCATACGGCTGAACAACTTCATGCGTCTGACTCAGTCGCACGATAAACACTCAGTTGTGTGAATGGATCAACCGCATGCTCAATCACACGAATGAACCATGCTAATGGTTCAGTCGCCCGAATGAGCAACCCTAACCTATATATACCTAATTAGGAAAAAAGTAAGCATTCAATCCACTTCAACTCCAGACGTACCCTAGCCGTCCAAAAGCCTCTAAGTTCGTACTCCAAGTTCATAGAACGCTGTAGATCGATTTCTAATCGATTCTTGACGTTAGATTCAATACATTATTGTGTCTATGTGCGTTCTCACTTATTGGATTGCCAATCAATTAGGATTCCGCACTATTTGGTTTGGTTTAACATGTTAATCAGTTGGTGTTTGGTCAAATACGAGATCCTAACAATTTCGAGCTTACAGCATGTAGTGACTCGGATTACGGAGGTTGCAAAATGTATACAAGTCAACATTAGCGGGATGTCAATTCTTTGGGAGAAGATTAGTTACCTGGCAGTGTGAGAAGCAGACATTGGTTGCTTTGTCAACCTGTGAAGCTGAATATGTTGCTGCTGCAAGTTACTGTTCACAGATCATCTGGATTCAATAGCAAATGCGGATTACGGTTTGCAATTTTCTAACACTCCTATTTATGTTGATAATTCGGCTGCTATTGTCATCACTAAAATCTGGTCCAACATCCTAAAACCAAACACATCGGAATTAAATATCACTTTATATGTGATTGTTTTGAAAAGCATTTGATCGATGTTGTTAAAATAAATGCAGATTTTCAACGCGTTGATCTTTGCACAAAAGCCTTTGATAAACCATGTTTCTATATCTGTTAGAGGTCAACGGCGTTAAAAAAGTGATGTGTTTTCGACAATGACAGTACTTAGTCCGACAAGTAGATTTCATTTTTACTTTTTTTTTATTTTTTATTTTATTTTAATTATTGCTATTAAAATTCTAAATGCAGAACTTTTTTGGTTTTAGAATTTTAGGGGAGAATAGGTTAAGTTAGTATTAAATTTACTTATTTTAATGTCACTACATAAAAAACAAGGGAGGAGGACAGTCTAGCTAAAAGTAATGAGATCGTATATGTGATGTACTGATTCAATGACTATGGAAAATGATAGTACACAGAACAAATGGTTTGGGACTTTAGAAGAAGAAATTTTTTAAAATGCAAAATTCAAAGTATAAGTTTGAGAAGTCTAAGCAATAATTAAAGGAAAAATGATAGTAAAACTAACTACTACTAAGGTAACACGGAGAAAGTAGACCTAGAGGTTGCTAGACCATTAGATGATGTGTCGGTAGATTCAACACAATAGATAAGTAGATCTCGTTGGTGATTTCAAGTTAAAACTAAACTGTTCAACAAGCTGTGGGTTATCATCTTATCCCTAGTTAACACAATCAACAAAGTTCCAATAAGGGATGACGAGCAAAATAAACGTCACAAATATGTGCGGATGACCATAAAATGAGCAAAGCACATGAAAAATGCAAAAAGCAATCAAGCTAATAACCTATGTTGTTGGTGCGATCTGTGCAAAAAGAATAAAATTGCTCAAACAAGAAGATAGGTTGTGTGCCTCTCTGCTGTGCGATGGCACTGACCTGAGGATAAGCACAACCTAAATATCGCCTCTCTGCTGTGTGGTGGCACTGACCTGAGGCTTAGCATCTCTTTGAAAGCTCTAGAATATGTTCTTCTTGAATACTACCCGTAGACCGCTCAAAAATCTCCGGAGGAACGTTGATTACCATATAAGCGTGGGATCCACAAATGCTTGTTGAAATAATTAAACCTTAAATCGTCACCAATCTGTGTCAAAAGTCTGTGTATGGATTTAAGAGGACAAGTATACTGACAATCATCGTGGCTGCAACTCTTGAAAGTCAACACCACTGTGTGCATCTTGTGGCACTAGTATGATTTCCTAGACTTGCAATGACTCTCGATGAAAGCAAGAATCTAGCATTAAAAGGTTTTGGTAACATGTCCCGAATGATTTGATTTATCTCTATGATTCCATAATGAATCGTTCCCCTTATGGTCAAATAATTTGAAGCTGTCTGTTCGAGAAAGAAATCTGTTAGATATCTATCTTAGGATTTCCACCTCACACAAAATTACAAAAAAATATATATGTTTTAATTTTGTCTTTTAGTTCTAGTTGTTTCATTTGTTTAATTTTTGTCAGTTTAGTTGTTAAACATCGGACTGTGCATTGGAATTCTGTCGGGGAATTTAATCACTAAAAAGGGTCACGTCTGAGGTGACCTAACGGGTTTTCTAATGTTAAAAGGATCACGTCTGAGGTGATCAAAAGTTCTCGAAGTTAAAATGGTCATGTTTGTGATGATCGAATGCTTGAAATGTTTATCTATAGTTAAAAGGGTTAAGTGTCAAATGGTCATAAGTCAAAATCATAAGTATGAGGCCATTCGCACGACTAACCATGAGTATGGACCAGCCGTATGATTGGACCATATATATGAGCCCATTCGCATGACTGAACCATGATATGGACCACCGTACGATTGGACCATACGTATGAGCCCAATTGCATGAATAAACCATACGCAAGGCCCAGACGTGCGATTGGACCATCAGCATGAGTAAACTCACACGATTGGTTCACAAAATGAACTTCAATCGCATGAATGAAGGTGACCAAATGACACAGTCGCATGACTGAAGGTGACCGACTATGCCAGTCGCACAACTGATCATCAGTCGCACAAATCAAGTATGCGACTGGACTCAGTCGCACAACTGGAGGAAACCCTAGTATAAAAGGAAGGGGAGTCGGTCGCAGTCATTCATCACTCCCAAATCGCCCCAAATCACACGACTCTACTGTTACTCTGCCCGATTTTCATTTGACCATTCTAGACCACTGATTGTTGTGTACTGACGATTACCAGTGATTATACAGGTAATGAGCAAATGTAATCCACTCAAATGTCCATCAATTTGTGCCCTAATGATCAAATTTAAGCCCTAAACAGAACCGAGACTTAGTTTGCCTAAGAAACCAATAAAAGTAAGTGCATTGTTCAATTAAAGGTTAATATCGGTCATTTGCGAGACTAATGAGCCAAACCACAACGTCTAACATTAAGTTTTGCTGAAAATTTGAATTTGAATTGAACAAACAATCTGTCATGCGAATGGACACCCTGATGAACTTCAATCGCACGACTGAACTGGGCGAATGGCTAAATCGCACGACTGAACCATGCGTATGAGGTCAGTCGCACGACTGGTGTAAAAGCATGGGATAGCATACGACTAAGCCCAGTCGCATGCTCAGTTGTACATATGAGCTCAATCGCACGACTAGAGCTCTGTCGCACAGTTCATTCACATGACAGAACAGAAGATATCAAGTCTAATGAATCAAATTGTCACTCATTGACACACTAACGTTTATTTACATTATGTAACATATGACAGTCGTTGGCCCATGAGCACTAAGCACAACATTTGTGCACATGTGGATCTAACTTCACGGCATGTGGCTGATTTCTCGGGCATTATTACTTTCCTACGTAGATTGAGGATCTTCCATGCTATATCGACTCCGTGCACGCCGTACGGTTAGTTCAGCAGGCTTTCTGGGAAAGCACGGTTGTCGACAGATCCTCAAAGCCCATTGTATCAGGAGCTCCATTTTTGGTCAGGATATAGAGATCACTAAGGACGATCTCAGGATAGTCTTAGAGTTTGGGGACGATGCTGACTGCCCAACACGAATACACCCACTAACGGTACGAGGTTGTTTTCTGCGGGCCAAGTACTCGGGGGATATCACCGCAGGTGTGCTCAACAAGAGCAACCTGTGCCCCCAATTTAAGTACTTGACCCATGTTCTAGTTAAATGCATTGCCTCTAAGAAGGGAGGCTGCGATGAGCTATCTGATCAGATTCAGAACGCCCACGTGGCGTTGGTGCTGACCATCCATTCAGCTTATCCAGGATCATCTTCACCTACCTGGTTGAGAACATCGAGGCAAAGGGCAAGGAGGGCTTTTGCATGTACCCTCGCTTTATGCAGATGATCATTGACCAAAAGCTCCCTTCGCTGCAAAGGAGAAGGAGGATGCCGTGGTGCTCGAGGTGATGGACGATACCACCTTGGTTGAAGGTGTACAGGGGGAAGCAGGTGAAACCCCCTGTCAGGCGGCTGTTTGGGCATCTGGCCCGTGAGGACTATGTGGCGCCGTCACGAGGGAAGTGGTGCCACGATGACAACGAATCAGATACTAAGCAGATTGTGCTCCCCACTGATGAGTCAGATGATGATGACAATGGTGATGGTGGAGACTCTAGCCCTATTTCATCTAGGGCCATCACTACAGATGTTACACCTCCACCACCCACTCATGGAGATGCTGCTACAACTGGTTTCCATCAGGATTTCTATCCTCCTGAGGAGGAGGAGGATGAGGAGCCATTGACTCGTACGGTGGGCAGCAAGGTTGTTGCCACCGAACGAGGGATTAGGCGGTTGGTGGACGCCCAGGCGAGTCTGGGGAGACTATGACTGATCCTACCTACACCCCAGCCCGGTCCAGCATCCCAGGGAGAGCATCCTCCTCGAGGGGTTTGAGGAAAAAGAGGATGGCTCAGCCCCATGGGATGAAGCCCAAGAGACGGAGGTACACGTTGATCACAACCTCTTCCCCTACTGCCACCACAACTACCACCACCACCACTACCTCACCCACATCCACTACTACTACCACCACCACTACTACCACACTCCCATCCACCACCACTACATCCTACCAACCACCACCCCTTATATACCACCATCCACATGCACCACACCACCACCACAGCTTACCCTTCACCACCCATATTCACCACAACCATCACTACCACCACCAGACACCAAGCAGGACCATCATTCCACCCATCATTTCCCACAAGATCATCTTTACCTCCTAGTGGGGTAGAGGAACAGCTGTCAGCACTGAATCGTATGGTGCTGAAGCTATTGGCTGCTGATGACGAGAAGACTGCTCAACTACAACAGCTAGTGGAGCTAACTGCTACCCCAGCACAACTGATCTCCCAACAGGCTCAGGAAATTGCCCAACTCAAGGAGCATAAAGTCCAATCAACAAAGAAGATTGAGGAGTTAGAAACATCTAACAGTCTATCATGCTCAGCTAAAGGGATTAAAAGATGAGCCCCTCAAGATTAGAGAGGGAGATGATGATGATAAGGAGGATGAGGATGATGAGGATGATGATGAGGATGAGACAGACGAAGGAGGTGATAAAAGAAAGGATGAGGATGATAAGGATAATGATGAGGAAGGAGGCGATGCAGCTGCATTAGAATCCACACATGCTAGAGAAAGACGCTCCAAGAAGTCACAGGATCAGGGAGCCTCGTCCTCGGCCCCGACTGAAGAAGAGCACATGATTCAAGATAAAAGTAATGTTTAGATGTTTATGTAATTTTAAATCCTGTGTAATTGAATCATGTATTAAAATTATGTACTTAATGTTTATATATATATTTGCTATTTAACTGTCTTGATTATTGACAAACTGATTGATGTGTTAAATGTTTAAATCAAGCAGATCAACCATCTTAGCAAGACCAGTATGATGTTGCTCGCTTACAGCAAATCAAGTCTCAATTCACTATGATACTTGATTTGCAAGGGATTGTCAGGAGGTCTGTGAGTTATACTCCTAAAGAAGGAGAGATAATTCATGACCTTACTCATGAGCAATTAGCGGAGATGTCCCGGCTAAATCCGGATGAAATTGTCAAGGATGACCCTACTGTTGACGTGGCTAGTGACGGCGAGCTTAATGATGTGGACGAGATAGAGATTGAAGATGTCACAGCCCAGCACTATCCAGAGTATGCTGACAGAGAGGGAAATGTCATCCCCAATCTGGGTGACACTCTCGTCAATGATACGTTTGAAAAACTGGATCAGATGGAGCAAGAGTCAGAGAAGAATAAGGATCAAGCCCAAGCCTTGGACGCCGATGTCAACATAAAAAAGGCTGAATGGCGGCATGTTTTGCAGAGATCCGAGCCCAACACACTGCTCCAAAGCCGAGTGCCTACACCAAGCTCTACAAAGTGAAGAAGCATCTGAAGGTGTCAGGAAAGATGATAGCATGGGCATATTTTGAGGATCTAAATGTATATGCTGTCAAGAGGGAGAAGGGAATCGAGTACTTTGGATTCCCACATGATCTGAAGACTCTCCCTGGTTTTGAGCTCAACCAGCTGGCCAAACTGAAGTTGTTATATGCTAACCCAAGGAAAATGTCAGGCTGGTTTGAGGCTGCATTACAAAAAGAGAACCACACAGGTGGGTCAACTTCAAACCTCAACAATCGACGAGGTATATCAGACGGTGAAGTCGATGCTATTACTGGAAAGATAAAGATAGTGCTAATGTAAGGCCTCGTTCCTGGAAAAACCTCACAGTTGGTTAATCATAGCATTAAAAAATCATTCTTTAATAATAAAAACATTGCAACGGAATTAAATAGACATTCATTAGAAACTTGGAAATCATATTGTACTCATACATTTGTCCTTTAATTGCAACCAAAACATGTTACTTGTTCTTGAATTACAATAAAGATTTCATAAATAGTATTGCCATCCATAGCTCCCCAAGTAGCTCCGTGTGCCATCCACAGCATCAGCGTTTACCTGCCAACTATTATGCATAAAGTCAGCTTCGCTGAGTGAGTTCTAGTTTTAAATAATATAAGAAAATATAAACTTTGTCCTTCATATAATGACCATGCATACATCATAGTACATAACATTACTTGCATCATAACAAGCATGATCATTGTCAGGATCAGCGATCACAAGTTTGATGTATTAGAGTTCAAAGCAGCGGAATAAGAACAGGAATTAGACAAATTGTAGCAAGAATCGATACTTGTATGCATTAAGAGCACATACGGTTATAGTGAGAGAATATATTTCTGATTCAAGGAATGTTTATAGATATGGAATATTTCTGATCAAATCATTCGCTTTATTACAATAGCTTGTTACTCCTTATATAGAGTGCAACAATCACTGTTGTTATCACGGAAAGTGACAACTGGCAGATCTATTACAAAAATAACTAAATCTTAACAAACTACTGAAATGTCCACACTACTGAGAACATATCAGAGTGTTAAGTACAGAATATAAAACTACTGATTAGAAACTACTGAAACTACAATGACTGAAGAACAAGCTCTTCAGTCGTTTTACAAAACTACTGAAACTAGAATATAAAACTACTGATATCACAACTACTGAAGAAGTACTCTCAGCAGTTGTGACAAACTACTGACGCTTCAGTACTTGATCTTCAGACTTTGACCTTCAGATGTTTCATCAGCTGGTGACTTCAGTAGATATCATCAGCTGATGTCTTCAGTCTTTGTCTTCAGACTTTGTACATCAGTTGTTGATCTTCAGCACTTGTAAACTCTTCAGCTGTTCTTTAGTACTTTGGTCTTTCAGCTTCAGCACTTGTGTTCTTCAGCTGTTCAGCTTCAGTACTGCGTTCTTCAGCTGTTCAGCTTCAGTACTTGTGTTTTTCAGCTGTTGTACTTCAGCACTTTAGTTCTTCAGCTGTTGAAGTCTTCAGCACTTGATCTTCAGCTGTTGAAGTCTTCAGCACTTGTCAACTGCTGATGAAGCTTTCAGCAGTTGTTGTTGATACCATGTGGGACTTAGAGGTTTTCTGATCTTGGCTCATTGGTTCTTTTGGTCCAACAAACTCCCCCTGAACCAATGCAGCCAAACCTCTAAGTTATTTATTATCCCACTTATTGTTGGCAAAAGATTGGTCTTTTTCCTTCTTGATCAGTAGAGAAGATGACCCATGTAAGCTCTGGCCTGGGAAGAAATCGCAGATATTTGTTTGGCAGGGTATGAATGGGAACTCTGTTTGGGGGAACTGGACACAGAGTTGTTATCCCATTCATGAGATTTACTTCCCTTAATGAGTCTGTATGACTCTCGACATAGGCTCCAGGAGAACAACTTGTTCCTCCTTGGAGAGTTCTTCTACTCCCCTTCGAAGAAGAACTCTGGACCATAGTACTCTGATAAGTACTTCATGGTCCTGCCATTTTTCAGCTCCACTGTAGTTACCTCCCTATATACAAATTCATCAGGATGTTGCCTTCAAGGAGTAACTGGAGCTCATTCTTCTTGATGTCTTCAAGCTTTTTATATAACAACCCCTTCTTAATCATCTTGTTTTCTAGTAAAGCTTGAGGGGTCATCTTTGCTTGGTGAGCTTTCTTGAATTCATCAATGATTTCCTAAGGTGAGACTACAATGGCCAACATGATGGTAGAATCTATTGTTTTTCTGACCTGGCCATTGTATCTGTGTGGAATAGTTCTTTTATGAATTCTAGAACTCACCCTTGGGTCTGGCCATACTCTCACTCTCTCCTTCTGATACTGAAAAGTGTGCCTGAGAGTGTACAGCCTTTGAGCATGCCCTTTCATGGCTTGAATAGATGATGACTGAGGAAATTCCTTGTCAACCATCTTCAACAGTTGCTCATCGTGCTGTTTCTGCTGTTCTTCATCTTCTATCTTGACTCTGACCATTTCCCTTTGAGAGTCAGGTGTGATCATGGGTTGACTTCGGGTTTTGGTAGCTTTAGACAGCAGAGAGTGGCAGACTATCATCTTCATCCTCCTCTTCTCTTCTTCTTCCATCCTCAGCACCCTTTTCCTCCTCTAGGTGCATCACTGGATGATGGTTGGGTTGGTAAAGGAATTGGTTTTGAAGAATGAGGATGTTTGGATTTTGGCTTAGAGATTGGTTGGGAGATTTGAGGTAGGCGTGTTTGAGTGGGTGGAAGGGAAGGTTGATCCAGCATCTTTGTAGTAAGTTTTGCCTTTGTGAGTTTAGCCATCTCCAACCTTTTACCAGCCCCAGCCTCATCAAGGGCTTCCACAATAATCCCCTTGTTGAATTGCTCAGATAGACAGATTCTGGTGGCTATAGCCAGAATACTGTCCCTTGTCCATGCGCGAATCTCCATTAAAGATCATCCTAAATATTTTGCAATGAAGCGGATCATGATCTCCAATCTCTCTTTTTCAAGAGCATCATACCCAGCCCATCGGGTTTGTATCTCTTGCACTTCCAACCTTCTGATCTCACTATCTAGTGTGGCTGTATCAAACCCTTGCCTGAAGACTTGTTCAATTATTTTATCCATGGATCGGCTGTGTGTAGTATCAACTTCTTTTACCAGCTCCACCAAGGATTTGTCTTCAGCAATATGATCATCAGCACTTTTCTTTCGCTTGTAGGTGAGCAGTGGTTGCTGTTCTTTCTCCTCCTCTTGGGCTTGCTTCTCTTCCTTCTCTTCCTCTGTTCTTTTCCTCTTCTTTTCTTTCACTGCAGTACTCTCCCCCTTTTTGGATGCATTGGTGGAAGGGGTTTGTACCGCAGAAAGTGTCTTTTGCACAGCAGCATCAATCAAGGGTTGTAAAGTAGAGGAAAGCCTCTCATCAATGGCTTTAGTCACAATATCAGTGATTATGGGTGTGATGAGAGGGAGGGAATTTTGAAGTACAGCACCTATTTGCTCAGGAGGGTTCTGTTCCTGAGAAATAGGGCCTGAAGTAGAGGCAGGTGGTTGAGTTTGGAGTGGCTCAGTGTTTGGGGAACCTTCAACAGAAGGTGCCATCTGTGGGTTGTGGAGGCAGATGGTCTTTCTCCTTGTGAGAGTTGGTCAAGTAGGTTTTGCAGCCTACTGACTTTCTCTTCAAGGATTGTGTTCTGGGCAAGAACATGTAGAAAAAGCTAGGTCATCATCAGCCGAAGCTGAATCATCTGACCTCCTGCTTAGAGCAGGATTTACATGCACTGGGTGTAGACCAGTTGTTGCATGTGCCCCTTGTGCTTGGTACTGGGGACTTCCAGCCTCAGGACAATGTCCATCATCAGCTGTTGCCTCTAGTGAGGTCTTAGCAATGTTACCAGCCTCATTCTGATCATGTGCTGATTCAGAAGAGGTGGCAGCCTCACTAGATATTCTAAGCTCCTTATCTACACCAGGAGATAGAAGTGGTAAACCCCTGTGCTGTGGGTTCTCAAGTGCACTGTGTTCCTCCCCCTCAATTGTAGAGGTGTTCCCAGTAGTAAGTGGTTTCTGGGGAGGGGGTGAGGAGTGCAGTTAAGTCAGTACTTGTGCAACTATTAAAGTTGGGCTGTGAGGGGTGGTTGTATGGGGTGAAGGGATAGAAGCAGTGTGCACCTGGGGAGGTTGGTGCTCTTCAATGGCAATCCCCTCAAGTGAGGAAGATCCCAGATATGTAGGTACCCCTTGTGTGGTTGCTGCAGGCTCCTGTTGAGAGGAATCCTGAGCGGCTATGGCTGGAAGAGTCATTGTATCCACTAGGGGGTTTGGACTAGTGGATATATCCTGCGTTTGTGTTGCAGGAGCATCCTCAGGGGACTCAATTCCCTGAGTAGCCGTTTTGGGTTTCTTTTTGGTGGGTTTGGTGGGGACTTTTGATTTGGAGGTGGTGGCTGTGGGTTCAGCTGCGTGGGTTTGCGCAGCTTGGCAGCCAATTTGAGTGTCTGGTCAGAGTTGTGCTGGGAGTATACTTCCGGCAGAACAGCCGTAGCAGGGACTCCCACCAACAAGTCCCTCAGCATTAAGCTGGTTTATAATGATGGCCATTATGAACCGTGGATATAGTATCCAACGGTTAACAGTTAGTTTTTGAGCCATATCCTTGAGCTCCGAAAATATTATTTCTGAAAAGTTTAGCGGTTGTTGCTCAAGAATAGAATACATTACCTGCTGCCACTTTGTCGACATTTGATCCCAAGACGAAGTCTTAGGAGCCAAACAGACATTCACCATGTGAAAAATTAGGCGTTCGGCGTCATGGAAGTGTTTCTTCATGATAGTGGAGGCACTGAGATTGCCTGATATCCATGTTGGGCAAAGGATAGATCTGTGGTGCCCTTCGGATATCCAGCAGGAGAAATAGCATCATCCAGATGAAGAATTTGGCGGATTATTGCAGGAGTGATGACCACTTCTTTGTTGTTGACAACCGACTGGAGAGATGGTGTGTTGTTCTCCCCAGTGGTAATAGTAACGTTCATCCAAAATGTTGGAGGGATTCGGCATGTAGTATGGGATTCAGAAGAAATGCCGTTTTGTATTGGACTGAACCATAAGATCGATAGCAGTATCGAACTTAGCCCAGACAGGCGATTTAGTAAGGTAGGCAACACAGTTGTGTCGCGGTTTAATTTGCATGGACGCCATTGAGAAGAGAGAAGTTTTGGAGAGGAACGTTAGTTTGAAGAAGATGAAGCATTGAAGGATTAGGTCAGGGATATATATAGGGTACGGGTAAGAAAACGACTGAAGGATGTGGTGTTAGTCATCAGTAGTTTTAAACGACTGTTGACATGGTATGATCCTTTCAGACGGTGAAACAGCTGAAGTCGTGGTGTTAGGCATCAGAAGTTAGAAAACTAATGAAGACCGTGGTTTTGACTTCAGATGATTGAAACAACTGAGGACTTGGTGTTGTCATCAGTAGTTGTGAAACTACTGAAGACAGTGGTTTTGTCATCAGCTGTTGTAAACAACTGAAGACTTGGTATTAGTCATCAGTAGTTAGAAAACTACTAAAGACATGGTATTGCTTCAGTTGTTTAGAATGAAACAGCAGTTGTACAAATGACTGAAGAGAAATTTCTCATCAGCTGTTTTCGTCAATTCTTAGCTTTTCAGCTGTTTCATACTGTCCTCAACACATTCATCAGCCTTTTTGGCTGATTTCAGTTGTTTCATAGGACATCAGTACTTATCTGTTTTACTGATTTCATGATTTCAGCAGTTGTAACTGCATCAGTAGTTGTAACTACATTAGTAGTTTAGAACCATGAAGTACTTCA